>JAKGSA010000118.1:171805-196725 GCA_033558755.1 Philaethria dido
AGAGGGAACTTGAGAACCTAGTGTTAAGACACTCCGTTCTCTTTCAACATTTCCGTTTCTCACTTTCCGCCGGTGTACATAGTTCCGGCCTAAATAAGTGGACTTGCTTAATATATTATTAAAAAAAATACTGCACATTAATATACTAACACACGATAAAATTAAAAAAAAGCATTTATTTAATAGAGTTGTTTAATCTAAGTTTTGAGGTTATATTTTATTCTTTGTGAGTTTCAACATTTCCTATGAGCAAAGAAAAATGTACACGTCTTAAAAGAAATTCTAAGCCAGGTTTCTTTACCGCGGTAACGTTGCGGTTGATTAAAGGCTTACCTTATAAAGGCTGTATTTGCGTTGTAGAGAATGTTAACTAGCTGTTGCTCTGTTTGTTTTATTGTTAAAAGTATGTCTTAAACTTTTTCTTTTGTTTGTAAATAAACTAATTGTGAAAGGATAGCTTTGTGAATATTTGTTTATTTGTTTATTGTACTGATTTGAATTATAATGAGAAATTCAATCTAATTAATGCTTGTCGTGGCGCAGAGGAACATGCGTGCGACTGTAAACGCGACAGGTTGTGGGTTCGATTTCCACTAGGAAACGTAAAAGTTTAGTATTTTCATTTCCTGGGTTTGATAATAAGGCAAAACGCGGCGTTGAGTCCCGCCACTCAGCACACAATGCCTCAATTCGGCGGAAAGTGGGGAAATAAGTGTCTTAACACAAGGTTCCCAGGTTCCCTCTACCTACCCTGCTATATGCGGGAAACAGCGTAAAGCTAAATAAAAATCTAATTAAAAAAATATCAATAGGGGCTTTTTGTCACTTTTTTTTGTAAGAAAAATTGCAATATACGAGTATTACAATATCTTAATTTACAAAAAAACTACAAAACAAAGACATGTAGGTGTTAACTCATTTCCTTAAAATTTCAAAAGATATTTCCTTTTTTCATGATCTTAATCAAATTTCAGTGACAGTTAAGATAATATCATGATGATGAAGGAAGGTCAAGCATACAGCATGAGGACGTTTGATGCCTTGTACATAATATAATATAAAAATTTTGTTCAAGCAATATTTTGTTTGCAATTTTTATATCGACTTAAATGAGATGGCTTTTTTTTAGCTTCACACTGTATCCCACATATAGCAGGGTAGACAGAGGGAACCTGAGAACTTAGTGTTAAGGCACTCTGTTTTCTTTCAAATTGCCGTGCATATTGCATTATATTTCCGTTTCCCACTTTCCGCCGACTTACTTGAGGTATTTCGTGTTTAGTGGCGGAACTCAACGCCGAATGAGATGGCAAGTTTCCTATTTATACAAAAAAAAAGAAAAAAAAATTAAATAACATTTTAAATGTTTTTTTTTATATAAATTCTTTTTTTGTAATTTTGAGCCTCGATTGTTTTTTTTGAACTTAGAGACTCATTTTTCAATGTAAATAATTATCTCATATATAAATTTATGTAGATATGGCAAAAATAACTGGTGCTAGTATAAAAATAACGGGACCAACCTTCAAAAAATTAACAAACAACATAATAACAATAGAATCAACTTTATAGCGGCATTTCTGTTATTACACGAATTCAAAATATGCAAATTATTGGAATTCTATTCAAAATATTATTGTTTACGCTTCAAAAATGTTTAAAACAATTCGTTTATGTTGAACAAACTCAAATCGAAACAGCTGAATTTGCTAACAAATCTTCAGTTTGTATTACGAATTTCAAACTTAAGGTATTGGCCGGGTTGTGTATCCTCAGACACGTGGCAAGTCCTGGGAAAATCTTATTAAAGCTTCAATCCTAGCCTCGCGAATATAAAAGTTTTCCTACAAAAATATATGAGGTCATTTGTCGATGCCAGTTCATCTAGAAGTTTGCTATAAGCAAATTGAAAACAATTTATTAGATTCCTGTTTTTTACTTGTTGTAAAAGAAAGCCAGTATAATATAAAAGCCGAGAAGGCAGCAATATACTGGTAATTCAGAGTCATATCTTTATGCTTGTCTCTAGAGGTATTATTTCAGTCTTACGTATAAAGTCTTGGAAAATATGAAGCAAGTATTTGTAGAGATGATGGAATATAAAATATTTTAATCTTGACAATTTTGTGAAATTATTGTGGTGTAACAGATTTGTTTTTTATAAATAGGGAAGTGGGTTCAGTTTCATAACCATATGAATCGGTGAGTGCAGAAGCAACGTAAGTCACAAAAAATGTAAAAATTCGTAATCGATTTAAACTAGCTTAGAAAGGCAAGTTATAGTCATTTTTCTCCTTTCTGCAAAATTTAAAAATCTCCGGACTTACGATGTTTCCGCACTCACCGATTCATATAGTGTAATGGTTTTTTCCGCTATCTTCTCCTTGTCTGACCTTCCTACCCAGAAGGGAGAACCTTGTATCCAAAGACACTGTTCTCCCCTTATCGCCCGAATTCGAGATATTGCGTTATATTGAGGAATGACGGATCATTTTTTACCATTCGCTTTTATATTTACAGTCAGACACTGTTCCACTACGTCACGATGGCTAGTTTTAATTAAATTTAAATAAAAAAAAATATACAAATATGAAAATTGCTTATATTATAGTCTGTTCTTTATAAATATCAAAAGCAATTAAATGAATTTCATATAAAAATATTTTACATTTCTCTTTGTTCCCAATTAAATCTGACGTGTAACCGAATATTATATATTAATTAGTAAAAAATCCTTCATATACATATTCACGACCTTCACTTGAAGCCATATGAATCACTTTAGTGTTCTTTTTTTTTTTTTTTTTTTTTTTATTGATAACGGAGGGCAAACGAGCAGAAGGACCACCTGATGGTAAGTGGTTACCTTCGCCCATAAAGTTCTATTATACTTTTACAATTACGGCGCACTAAGAAGTAAAAATTCTACCAACAATTCAGTAACTACTCGTCAGATCTTAAAGAAATTTAAATGGGACCACATCAGAAACATTTTTTTTTTTATGGATAACGGATGGCAAACGAGCAGAAGGACCACCTGATGGTAAGTGGATACCTTCGCCCATGAACATCTACAACACCAGAGATGTTGTAGATGCGTTGCCAACCTAGAGGATACAGATGGAAGAGGAGGACATTGTAGTATTCCACCACATTTTGGGGAAAGGATGGGTGGGAAAGGGGAAAATCTGGCTTACATGCCATCGAGCCGGAACACATCATTAGATATTTGGCGGTTCGTCTTTGACATGATAGTGGTCGCGAGCCAGTCGGAGGACGAACCTCCTACCACCAAGCAAAAAAAAGTTCTATTATACTTTTACAATTACGGCGCACTAAGAAGTAGAAATTCTACCAACAATTCAGTAACTGCTCGTCAGATCTTAAAGAAATTTAAATGGGACCACATCAGAAACATTAACTATCATATCAAAAAGAATCATGAAAATTGGTTCACCCGGTAAAAAGTTATGCGGTAACACACAAATAATACAGTTGAATTGACAACCTTTTTTTAAAGTCTGCTAAAAATACATTGTATACCATATAAAGAACTTATTAATCATAGTTATTGATTTATTTACTTGTTTTCCCCATTTTATAGAATATTGGAACAAATGCCTTTCGCTAGAAGAATATCTTATATTTTGCGGCTCATATTTCTTTCGGGGCTAATTTGAAAAGTTTTGCTAGTTTACGTCGTCGTACCTAATATCAGATTGCAAAAACATAGAAGAATACTTCATATTATTGGGCATATTGTAGATGTTTTATAGGAGTTTTAAACTATGAGGATGAATAAAAATATCTTATAAAAAGTAAGTTTTAATTTCAGTTATTATGAGAAGAGAAAGAAAGAAATTTCTAAACAATCCATGGATTTACCGTGCACGTAAACCGTGTATATGGGCATCCCCCATCGCGTTGTAGAGAGAGGAGTTTGAGGAGTGCCTGGGACTTACGATGCTAGTGTAGGTTTAAGGGGCCCTTTTAAAATGCGCATACTACCTACACTTTCCCGCTTCTCTCTCTACCTAACCAAATTTAAAAAGATTCTATTAATATCGCCTTCGAAATACGTGCTAGAAATGAACTTATAATAGTTATAAACAGATCAAGATTTTTCAGTAGATTATAGGAAAAAAATATTTGCCTCTTGGTCCTACCTGTACTGCTTTATTTAATAAAAAAACTAAACTAGAAGGTATTTTAGTAAACTTTACAACATTAGCGTAAAGAAATGCTTAAATTCTATTCAAGAGCACTTGTTGTTATAATGAATATTCGACTTTGTAAGCGAAACCTCAGTGAAACTTTACGTCTCAACTTTAACCAAGTTTGCTAACATTCTTTGCACAGGGACATAGTATGTATTAAGAGATACGTGACTAGCATGTTACATTTTTAATAAAAAGTTCAAAAAACCGCGGTTTTCTACTAAGTGTATACGTTTTTTAGCGAATATTTATAAAGGAGTTACTTTGCAAATGTTTAATGCACTTTAGAATCTAAAACACGAAGATTTATTAAGGACTAATATTAGTATATTTTTTAGCAGCTTCAGTTTTTGTTTATTTTTTAGTACGCAGAAACTTAAGTCCGAGAACTTTCCATTTTACAATTTTAAAAAATCGTGAAAAGACGTTTGTATGTTAAAGATTATTACCTAATTAGTGATTTTATAAATGATAACACGCCTTGGGAAATAAATGCTCGCCCCAGTCTGGTTCAAAGGTATCATTGCCACTAATAAATAATTGTAAGCCATTGACGAATAAAAAAAATCCCGCTGAGTTTCTTGCGCCGGTTCTTCTCAGGTCTGAGGCATTAAATTTAGTGAACCGGTGGTAAGTTATTCGTATTTGACGTTCAAAAAATTAAGCATGTAACTTCTTATTTGGAATAAAATTATTTGACTTTGACTTTGACTTTGATTTTAACATCAAGGCAGTCCGTTTTCTCCTTTCTACCTGAAATTGAAGACGTGAGAAAATGAAAATATTTTCACTCCAGTTTCTTTTAGTAGTTCTAATTTATAATCATGTCTTCACCTACTGCACCACGATGGCTAGCACTATTTAAATGATTAATATTAATTCTTGTTTATCTATTAAAACATTTTCTTATAGACTAAAAACCAAAATGATGAACGTTACATTAAGCAAATAAAGCATGAAAGCATAAAAAGTATAATTATAATTATTAATTAAAAAATTAAATACCTTATATGGGAATTGAGCTCATCAATTACTGTACAGGAAGGGCAAGTTACACATAATTTCGTAATATAGTCATAATAATAGTATAATCAAAATTTCTTATATTACTACTATAGTAACGCCTTTCGTGGCGCAGAGGGACAAGTGTGCGACTGTAAAGCGACAGGTTGTGGGTTCGATTCCCACTCCATGAAATGAAGTATTTTCATTTTCTGGGTTTGGTAACAAGGCAAAGCGCGGCGTTGAGTTCCGCCACTCAACACGCAATGCCTCAATCTGGCGGAAAGTGGGGAACGGATTTGTTGAAAGAGAACGGAGTGTCTTAACACTAGGTTCTCGGGTTCCCTTTGCCTACCCTGCTATATGCGGGATACAGCGTGGAGTTAAAAAAAAAACTACTTTAGTAATAGTAATACTATACTATACGAGTAAAAATTTTGACGACGTCCAATAAAAAAAAATCTCAAGAGAAACTTTGAAGTAATGTAGCAGAAGCTCGCTGATATAAAGTCTACATTAAATAACACTTTGAAAACAAATGTCTTTGGAATAGCACATGGGGCTTTTTGTTGCACGAAGCGTCTTTTAAGAATGTTTCGTCTTGCTTGTGCTTTTAAGATAAATGGCGAAAACATTGTAGTTTTATATTAATGCTTCTTACTTATTTATTTGTAAATGTCGCATTTCAATTTTTCTTAACAAAAACAAATAGAAATCACTCCATTGTGCATCGTGGCGCAGGTTAAGCGTATGACTATACTCTATATGGTTGAAGGTTCAAGCTCTACTTAAATTTAAAATTATATATTATTTCCAGGTCTGGTAGAACAAAGCGTATGGTTAGTTTCCACATTTCCATACGCATTGTATATAAATTGTGGGTTCCCTGCCCTTTTGGGGCTGGTAGTGAACGCTAAAAGAATAGAGTTGAATTTCATGATACGATTAGAAGTAAATAACTAAAATCCATAGCGCTTATATTTATTTTGATAACATTTTATATGTGTAGATAGGTTAAAATTTTTAATTCTTTTATTTCCCTCTCAAATTGTAAATCGTATGTCTATAGAAAAAAGAATTAACACTAGCCCTATAACGTCTTTGGTTAGTCTTTCTGACATTACAAAAGTATCTAATAGCAATGTTATTTTTCATATATCTAACGTTATTCTTTTTTTCTTCTTTTAACCTCACGCTGTATCCCACTTATAGCGGAGTAGGCAGAGGGAACCTGAGAACCTAGTGGTAAGACACTCTGTTCTCTTACAACAATTCCGCTCCCCACTTTCCGCCAAATTGAGGCATTGCGTGTTGAGTGGCGGAACTCAACGCCGCGCTTTGCCTTGTTACCAAACCCAGGAAATGAAAATACTAACATTTCCTGGAGTAGAAATCGAACCCACAACCTGTCGTGCTTACAGTCGCACGCTTGTGCCTCTGCGCCTCGACAGGCGTCGTTATTCCTCTTCATATATATCCATTTTCAAAACTACATCTGTGACATCAAACAAAAATAAGAAAAGAATGATCCATCGTCATAGCATTCCAACTAAAGAAAAAGGTTGAAGCGGCACTCACATTAGGGGCAATGCTTGATACGCCCTAGTTTCCGGGTCGGAAGTCGGCGTGTATGCTCTTCGTTTCATGCAAACACCTTTGAAGGGGTAAATAGTTTTGGTACATGACTTCTAGGTGGTACAGTGTAGTGTAACGTTGGTTAAGTTAGATTTAGATAAGTTTGTTATTTTGCCTGTTGGTATTATATGAGTATGTGTATAATATGAAATTTATTTTATTTATTTCTATCCCTGAAATATTTTTTTTTAGTACATTTTTTTTGTTGATATGATCAAAACTTCTTAATTTTTCTTAAAAATCTATGTTTCTGTTTAAAAATAATACATTTTATAGTTATTTGGATTTACATAAATACCAAAGTTTTTGTGTATTAAATAAATAAATAAATAATTTTTACGGCTGCCTATGGTATTATCGATATAATCAATAGTATAGTAACAAGTCTACATTTACACTTTCTATTTGTTCTGTATTTTGAAATAGAAAATTAGACACAAACTTTCTTCCTACAATTTAGTAAAAATGCTCAGTGGAGATATAAGTGTACTATTAGCATATTAAAGCTAAAACACAAAGAAAAATCAAGCTAACAAGGACAGTCTTTTATTTTCTATGGAACCCTAAAAATAATGTTTGAGTAATTCATTACAATCTAATAACACTAAAACAATATTGTCCACTTTATCTTAGCAGAAATACTCTAGAACAATAACAAGGAGCAAATGGAAAACATTTATAGATAAATAATTTTCTTTGGCCACTTAACCGACGTTATCACTTCGACGCCGTAATGTCTTACTTAGAAGCAAGCAATTTGCGTTTGGTACAGATAATTTTATTGGAACGTGACTTTTTTGATATTTTTAAAAACAATAAAATGCATTTATATTTAAACAGGTGCAATATACATGGAGGTTTAGTTCAGAAGTTAACTTGTTTGATCAAAATGGTTACATTTGTTGTTCTTGTTTTGGCAACTGTACTCTTTAGTGTAAGTATAATTTTTTAAAGATGTTTTTTTACTTTTATGAAATGGGCTCATCGTGGCGATTGGTTGTGGGTTCGATTACTACTTAGGTTAATGATAATATTTGGTTTATTTTCAATTCCCCGCACGAGTAAGATAAAGCGCAGCGTTGGGTCATTCAAGGCGTAATGGTCTCGCTTTCGGACGGAAAGTGTAAAATGTACTGCCTTAATATCGAGTTCTTCACTACTAACATGCAATACAAAGAAAAAACGTGAAGGTGCCTTATATTTTACCTATTTTGGCAAATGTTATTTTCAAATAATTAATAAAAAAAGTTATATCAGTTAACCTTTTTGTTTCCAAATACAATGTGTATACAAAATACCGTTCGATGTCGTAATTCCTGAAGCAGTTACTTGTAAAATCGAAATACTTGAATTCGAATACTTGTAAAAACGAAGCATAGTGTAAAACCACATACTCAGACCAAAACATTAGAGCAGGATTGATTAAACTGTATGTTACTAAGCTCTAGTTTCCCAAAGCCCACCTCCTCAGTGGTAAAATTATTCTTTACGATCTTTTGTTCATCTTTTGTTTATTGATGATTTATGTTACCCGTACATCAGCGAGATGTTTTTTAAAAAGTTTGCTACCCAATTATAATAATCAAATGAAAAAATGGTACTTAATTATTTATTACCTACCAAATGTCCTGGCGCAGAGGCGACTGTAAACGGACAGGTTATGGGTTCGATTCCCACTCCAGGAAATGGAATATTTCATTTCCTGGGTTTGGTAACAAGGGAAAGCGCGGCGTTGAGTTCCGCCACTCAGTACGCAATGCCTCAATTCGGTGGAAAGTAGGGAACGGAGTGTCTTAACACTAGGTTTCCTCTGCCTATCCCGCTAAATGCGGGATACAGCGTGAAACTATGTATGTATGTATGTATGTAATGATTTATTTTTTTCCCATAATACAGGTACAGAGTGCCCCAGTTGATGTTGATAGTCAAGCATCAGCGTCTAGCGCGATGCATCTTCTAGTGAAGGGCTCAGACGATACTACAAATTACCACTTGACACCCTTTATGAGGGAAATGGAGGACATTGATGACGAAATTACCGCTGAATTAGATGCTATATTACCGTATATTAACTTTTTGGTAAGCTTTTAATAGTTTGAAATATTATTAGAAAAATATTTTTGGAAAACGTATAAAAATTTGGTCGCAGTGGGACTCAAATTTGCCATGAACCCATGACTTAGCGGTCAGAGCGCTTGGACCCTTTCCATGAGGCGCGGGTTCGAGACCCCCTGCGTTCAATGTTTAATTTTTTTTTATTTCAAGATATTTAATGAGTCCCATAAATATCACGGTGCAGTAGGATATCATTTGACTGTAAACATTATACTCGGGGGAATAATTATATTTAAATCATTCTCATTTTCCTGCTCTGGTAAGACAAAACGCGGTATTGCATTCCGCCTCTCAACACGAAATATCTCGATTTCGGGCAAAAGGGGAGCCAGAGTATATGTCGTATCAAATTCCAAGGATCATTAAAGTGACATATAAAAAAATACTTCCGCTCATTTGTACTTTTATTTAAAAAAAAATTATGTTATTAACTGAGTTTAAAAAGGAGGTTATAATTTGAAGTGTATTTTTATTTTTTATATGATAGCTAATGCTTCTGATTTGGTCCCATTTTTGTACTTTAGTTAAGATCTGATGAATAGTTTTTGAGCTATTCGTAATACATACATTTTAACGCCTGTCATGGCGCAGAGGCACAAGCTTGCGACTGAAAATGCGACAGGTAGTGGGTTCGATCACTCTAGGAAATATCAAATTTAGTATTTTCATTTCTTGGGTTTGGTAACAAGGCAAAGCGCGGCGTTGAGTTCCGCCACTCAACACGCCTCAATTCAGCAGAAAGTGGGGACGGTATTGTTGAAAGAGAATGGAGTGTCTTAACACTAGGTTCTCAGGTTCCCTCTGCCTACCCTGCTATATGCGGGATACAGCGTGAATTTAAAAAAAAATGTTACGCTTTAGTACATTTTATTTAAAGTCGATTTTTTTTTGTTAAAATCTTTATTATTTAATTTTAATGGTATAGGCAATTTAAATTTTCGATGAATGAAGTTTGTTACTATATCTATTATGACAGTATTAATATTTTGTTAATTGTAGCATATTATCTTAGAATTTGTAGGTAGGTATACTCTACAGGTCAAGCTGTAGTTCATTGCCTTAAATATATATAAATACATTAAAAAAAATTATAAGTATTTTAAACTGATATTCATTTTGTGATAATATTTCATCACGCGACATTTAACATTTAGATTATTTATGAATGATACTTCCCACTACTTGTTGATACATTATCATCGATTCAAGAAATGTATATATTATGTCTACTTTTATTATTTAAGCATACAAAGTTTATTGTTCTACTTATATAATTAATTGCGACAGGTTGTAGGTTCGATTCCCAATCCAGGAAATGTAAAATTAAATATTTTCATTTCTTGGGTTTGGTGACAAGGCAAAGCGCGGCGTTGAGTTCCGCCATTCAACACGCAATGCTTCAATTCGGCGGAAAGTGGGGAACGGAATTGTTGAAAGAGAATGGAGTGTCTTAACACTAGGTTCTTTGGGTCCCTCTGCCTACCCTGCTAAATGCGGGATACAGCGTGAAGTTACAAAAAAAAAATAATGCGGAAGTTTGCAGGGATCGATGCATACGAGTATATACTTTTTAACGGCATAACTACGTAACGGATCTAAATAAAACTAAACAGTAATATATATGTTAGCTTATATATCAGAGCAATACATTTTATTATGACTTTGTGGAATTAGTCGTAGTAAATCGAAAACTATCTGTATGTCTTTAAGTGCGTTAGGTAAAAATTAAAATAGTTTTTTAAATAATAAAGATTTAGAAAAGAAAACCGACTTCAAATAAAATGTACTACATACATACATAGCTTAACGCTGAATCCCGCATATAGCAGGGTAGGCAGAGGAAACCTAGTGTTAAGACACTCCGTTCCCCACTTTCCGCCGAATTGAGACATTGCGTGCCGAGTGGCGAAACTCAATGCCGCGCTTTGCCTTGTTACCAAGCTCAGGAAATGAAAAATTCCATTTCCTGGAGTGAGAATCGAACCCACAACCTGTCGCGTTTACAGTCGCACGCTTGCCTCTGCGCCACGACAGGTGTTAAAATGTGCTAAAATCTAGTTATTACGAATATCTCAAACATTACTCATCAGAACCTAACTAAATTTAAATGAGACAACATCTGAAGCACTCACTAACTATCATGGAAAAGAAACATCAAACTTTTTACCCAGTAAAAAGTTAGGCAGTAACATATGTTTATAAAAATACGGTAGAGTTAGAATTTCCTTCTTTTTATAGAAATCGGATAATAAATATATAATTTTTTAATTAGTCATCATAGTTGGGATGTAACTGACTGACTTATGGATTTAAAAATAAATTGAAGGAATATTTGCTTATAAATTTCAGATACATAAAAGTATATTGTACTTTTAATTTTTGTATAGACATTTGCATACCTTTATTTAATTTTTAAATATTTTCACAAAATAGTTTATTCAAAAACTGTTAAAACTCGGCTTTTGTAAGTAAGTAAGTTTTATTGTACGTGTTGGTACTAAAGCCTTCCGGCTAATGGTTTATTTTAATCGGATAGAAATCCATTAAGTGTTTAGCTCGAACATAAAAGCAAACGCGTTAGCGACTCGGTATTTGAAACTATGTGTACATGTACTTTGTAAAAATAACGTTAGAGCTTTTTCATGCTATTTTTAATAGGTTTTGTCCAATTTAAATAGAGATTTCACTTTATATCGAGTTAAGTAATCTTTCTGTGTATAAGTCAGTAGATTAAAAGTTAAAAGAAAACAAGTAATAAGCTAGCCTAATCCTGGACATCTTATTGACTTCTTATGCTATCTTTGATACAACGTTCGATCTGCATTACAAAATTTAGTTGAGATTGTATAAAAATTTTCAAAAAAACTTACTCTCCGTGATCGATTCCAAAAAAAAAAATTACAGAGGTGCATTAAGTATGAATATTGTCATCAATTTAATAACTTACCTATATCTATAACGCCTGTCGTGGCGCAAAGGCGCAAGCGTGCGACTGTATACGCGTTGTGGGTTCGATTCCCATTCCAGGATATGGAATTTTTCATTTCCTGGGTTTGGTAACAAAATAAAGCGCGGCATTGAGTTCCGCCACTCAGCACGCAATGCCTCAATTCGGTGGAAAGTGGGAAACGGGGTGTCTTAACACTAGGTTCCCTCTGTCTACCCTGCTATATGCGGGATACAGCGTGAAGCTATGTATGTATGTACCTATATCTATAAAATATACATAAAATTCTCGCTATATTGAGCGACTGACAGACAACGTAACGGGTTGGGACGAAGAGAGGATTTCTCAAAAGCCTCACGGGAAAGGGCAAAAACGGAAGGGGACGGTAGGAGGTTCTCAATTCGACAGATTTTTTTTGTGTTTACCCCATAATTTTGGTAATACTTTTTTTATATGATAGCTAGTGTCTGATGAGGTTCCCTTTACACTGAGTTAAGTTTTTAGGATATTCGTAGAAAAAAATACTTTTTGAAGTCGAATAGTCGTTCTTATTTTGTTAAAACCTTCATTATATATTTCGTGCAAAGGAAAATGGGAGCGAATCGTCTATTGACAAATAATCAACTTTTGCTTCCTTTTTTGCAGTTTGACACTTTACTCAATGGGCCCAAACAAAACAGCGAAGACAGTGAATGTGTAGATGACATGGTCATACAGTTAGTTCCGGAAAAATCGACCTCTGACTCTGATGACGATGAAGATGAAACCACTGACGCTGCTGTTGTTGCAACCGCAGCTTAGTACTTATTAATAATATATGAATGAGAAAATATGTTATTATTATGACATACCTACATTAATTATATAAATAGTTTAGATTTGATTTGATCGATATATTTATGATAAAATATATATGTGCATATTGAATTTATTATTGTGTCCTTATTTTATTCATTTTTTATGTAGAATTCGTAGTGAAAAAATATTTACCTTTTATATAAATATTTTATTGAATATTTTTTTAACTGGCGAGAAACTCATAATTTTTTTTTAACTTCACGCTGTATCCCGCATATAGCAGGGTAGGCAGAGGGAACATGAGAACCTAGTGTTAAGACACTCCGTTCTCTTGCGACAATTCCATTCTCCACTTTCCGCCAAATTGAGGCATTATTTAAATATAATTTTACAAGAAGTGTATAGTTGGCGCATAGTGACATAGTGTCTGACTGTAAAAGTGATTATTAGTGGATTCAGTTTTGTCTTGGGGAAATGATCATATTTTAATTGTTTTCATTTCTCCACTTTGGTAAATTAAAGTGAGACGATTTCCGCCGCACAACGCAGAATGTCTTTATTTCAGGCGGAAAGTGGACAGCGGAGTGTCTTGACACTAGATTCTCACTGATTATTCTACCATATATATTTTTTTATGGATAACGGATGGCATACGAGCAGGACCACCTGATGGTAAGTGGTTACCTTCGCCCATGAACATTTACAACACCAGAGATGTTGTAGATGCGTTGCCAATCTAGAGGATACAGATGGAAGGGAAAGACAATGTAGTAGTCAGCTATCGGAACCTCCACAATTTGGGGAACGGATAGGTGGGAAAGGCGAAAACACCTGGCTTACATGCCATCGAACCATGCAAACTTATCCTACAAAATGCTAAATAAACAATGAATTGCAGTTCTACATATATATTTCTATAACGATTTAGAACGTACCTAACGTCATGCCTACTTTGCATCATGCGCGAGATGCATGAAGATAAATAAATATTTCTTACACTTAATAGAAATAACAACAATTGAATGGTGCTACAATATTTATTTACCTGTTAAACAAAGTTATACTCGTTCAATACATAAAACAGGATTCTAGCATGCCATCATCAGTACGAGGTTATTTTCTCACAAGTCTACAATGGATTGCAAAATATTTTTGCTTTGTGCTTTTCTGATATTAGAAAATGTAAGTGTTTTGGAACTTTTTGTATATAAATGTATAAATAGTGTAGTAGTTAGGTTGATAGAGGAGTTCGGACAGTGGAAGTGAGCGTTAATACGCAGTTTAAAGGTGCTCCTTAAGTTTTCATTTTGGTCGCAAGTCTCAGGCGCTCCTTCTAGCTCCTCTCCCTAAAATGCGATAGATTCCCTTATCGCAAGATGAATGCATCGAATGTTGAAAACGGCAAGAAGACCGTAGCACGGAGTGTCTAAGTTCTCTGTGACGGGATACAGCGTGAAAAAAAATTCTGACATTCTTTTGACAATGACATGGTCGATATAAAATTAATACATACATTAGCCAGTTTCTTATAACCAGTTAAACATTTAGGTGGAGTCATTTTAACTCTTACCGATATTTCTTATAATATTATTGTATAAAAAATCAAATAAAAAAAGAAAACAAATTATAATTTATCATATACATAACAACAATATTTATTTAATAGTGATATGGTTGAAAGGTCGGTGTTTGCTATCTTCTAACACGCTATGTGATATCACTGTAGTTTTAGAACTATACTACATTGTCACTAGCTTATAATTTATTTATCTGGAAAGTATATTGATATGACAATGTGTTTAAAATGTATTTTATTAAATTAATGTATTTGTAATGTATTATAGCGCGGCGTTGAGTTCCGCTACTTAACACGTAGTGTTTCTGTGTAACAAATTAATCGAATTCATACATAGTGTCTTGGCACTACATTCTCTTTGAATATCCTGCTATGCCCGATTAAGCGTAGAGTTGTGTGTCTAACGCATTATTATAAAAATATTATTATATATTTGAGGCATGTCATGGCACGTAAACAGTCGCACGGTTGTTCGCAGTGAACGCTCTCCATTCCAGGAATTGAGTATAAAAGCGCGGCGTTGAGTTCCGCCACTCAGCACGCAATGCCGCCGGAACGGAGTCTCTTAACACTAAGTTCTCAGGTTCCCTCTGGCTACCCTGCTATGAGTGCGATGTTAATAAAAAATATTTTTTAAATATATTATATGAACTGTTACTATGCCACATTTCATACTCGTCCATTCAAATATTTTTAGTAACAAGGGGTCCTCATTGTACGCTTTCATAGCATGATGAATCGAACGTTGATGTTATACGTCTTTATATCATTATAGTGTGTATTGTAACCGTACATTGTATTTATCTTAAGATATTTATCATAAAGAGTCTTTGTGACTATAAAATTTAGCTAATACCTTTAGTTATTTCGAAAACAAACATACCTGTCTGATTGTTCACATTTACTCCGTAGTAGGACAATTTTGTGGAGTCATGGTCATTTTAATCGACTTCAAGAAAAAGAAGTGGTTATCATTGTATTTTTTACGTATGTTATTGCATAATATTATATTCGATGAAGCTTGTGCTTTTAATGTGGCCGCATTTAGCTAAGGTTTGACGTATAGTTTTTGAGTAATTCAAATTCTATTCGATTATCAGCTTGGAATAATATAAAATCCCGTATATATTTTATTTTCCAGACAAACGGTTACGTAAAAAGGGATGTAAAACAGACCACAACAAATAATATCCTGGATTCGTTCCAACGTAACATAGACAGATTCCGTGACTGCGTGGACAAGACACTAGCGGCCGCTGTACGTGAAGTCGACGAAAAACAACTTCAACCTATTTTTAGTGCCCTCGGGGAACAAGTTGATAAGTTTTCTAAAGCGGTGAGCTATTTTTAGTGTATAGCAACTTTTTAATATATTTGTTTGTTTGTTTAAATTCTTTGTTTAAGTATCTAAGTGTGGTATACTTTAGTGACCACAATATATGTATATGGGACTCTAAAAGTACTAAAATAAGTTTTTTTTTTAATTTTTATTTTTTTTAACTTCACGCTGTATCCCGCATATAGCAGGGTAGGCAGAGGAAACCTAAGAACTTAGTATTAAGACACTACGTTCACTTTCAACAATTCCGGTCCCCAATTCTCGCCGGATTGAGCATTGTGTGCTGAATGGCGGAACTTAACGCCGCGCTTTGCCTTGTTACCAATACCAAGCCCAGGAAATATAAATACAATGTTTACTGGAGTGGGAATCGAACCCTCAACCTGTCGCTTTTACAGTCGCACGCTTATCCCTCTGTGCCACGACAGGCGTTAAGTAATTTAGAATTAATATGGAAATTATATAAAAGTTAAGTTAAGTCAGGCAAATATTCATAGCTTGTAAGATAGGCAGAACCCGGCTGCCATATCATTTAGTTCTTTGCCCAGTGTCCTCCTGATGACGGAACTACCAACTACTTTTCCAACCACAAACAACACGTTTTAATTACTTTTTATTGTTTGAAGTTAATTTTGGTAAAATTTTCTCAGGATGACATCGAATATAGCAATATATACAAATATATTAAAATTTCTTAATATTTTTATTTTTATTTATTTATAACTCTTTATTGTACACACATAAAATAAATAAAATAGAAAATACACACAAGGATTAGATATACAATAGGCGACCTTATCGCTAAAATAGCGATCTCTTCCAGGCAACCTTAAGGCATAAGAAAACGCAAATTAAAAATCAGATAGTAGTTATTAATTAAACATATTACGATTAAAATATAACTAAACTTTTTATTCCAGTTTGACATCCTCACCGCACCTACAGCAACGTCGAAAGAGCCATAAAAATATAGTATAATTAAATAAATATATTCTAATGGATGTATGACAGTACAAATACTATTAAAATAACTGATAAATAACGAACGTGATTTTATTTCGTACGTGCTTCTGAAATCATAATTTGTGATATGAAACAACTTGTTAAAATGATGCCAAGCATAATAAAATATATTTAATATGAGAAAACGCTTACAAATTTATATTTGTGAATTATATTTGAAAGTAATTTTTATAGATACCATTAAAATATGGGGAGGAACATTTTAAGCTAAAAGTCACGTGACAAAGCCACAATTGAATTATATTGAAATTTTAAAGTGAATAGTGTAAGTAATTTATGTTATAAAACTTAATCAATTGGTAAAAAAAGAATAATTTTAAAGATAGATATTGTTATTTCAAATACAAATCGCTTTAGCAACTCTAGCTTTAGTCTACGTGATTTTAAACAAAATATATGTCAAACGTATGGTAGTATGTTTTATTTATTTTAATAATTAATTTTATATATATTGGGTTTCTGCACTTTTTCTACATATAAAATATTTAATTTTTAATTGCAGAGTGAGGAGAGAGAACATCGAATGAAGACTCTCCGTTTTCACCTTTCATAAATTCTTGTGTTTTATAAAGTCATAATAAATTTTACAAAGAAGTCATCAAAAAAAATTGACACAAATAAAATGTAACCTTTTTTTCTATTAAAGTGCAAAGGAAACGTACTCACATACGAAATTTGGGAAAGCCGAAATACCACTTGAACAATTCTACAAACATCTAAAAGGAATCCCGCAGCAAACAGTAAAAGAATCCTTGACTAGAACAAATACGTTTATTTTCATTCCCGAGGCCGAAATCTACCGTTACGTTATCTTTAATGAGAGGAATTGTATTGAAACTAGCTTTCTTTTGTAAAAGTTTTATCAAAAAATGTCTTTTATTTCTAAATTATTAACTTTCATTGAAAATTCTTGTAATTCAATATAAAAACACACACAATAGTTAAGGCGTAATATGCTCAGACCATCGTAACACAGTAGTATATATTTTATTATTATTAAACTTTAATAACAGTTTTATAGCGATATTTTTTATTTACTTTATATTAAATATTATTTATATATTAGAAAAAAACAATCTACACAAACAAACAAAACTGTGCCAAAAATATGGTAGTGTATGGTTTTTTTAAATTTATTTTACATACATACATTAAATAATTGAAATCAAATAATTGAAATCAAATAAGTTAGAAGTTACAAGCTTAATTTTTTAAACGTCAAATTTAATGCCTCAGACCTGAGGAGAACCGGCGCAAGAAACTCAGCGGCGCCTTTTTTTTCTTTTCTTTTTCCCTCAGTCAATACTTCACAATTATTAAATAGTGACAATGATACCTTTGAAATAGACTGGAGCGAGCATTTCATTCCCAAGGCGTGTTATCATTTAAAAAATCATTAATTAAGTAATAACCTTTAACACACAAACGTGTTTTCACAACTTCTTAAAATTGTGATATAGAACATTTTTGGACGTTTTCTGAGATCCTATTGTAAAAGAAATATTAAATATTTTCACTCTCTAGTGTAGGAATCGAACCCACAACCTGTCGCCTTTACAGTCGCACACTTGTGCCTTTGCGCCACGACAGGCGTTATTTATTTAACGTATTTCTAATGCATCTTTAAATGTCCTGTAAATATTCTTTTATAAACTCAAACCCCCTAGGAGTATAAAATTTCCTTCATTTTTTAATATAATGATAATATACTATTGAAGTTATTGACATATACTCCAATAGACATTTAAAACGTATTTATTTGAAAAGGAACAAAGATATAACATACCTTATGATAATGCAAATAAAAGAAAGAAACGTTCAGTCCTGAATAAATATTATAAGTGGCGTCGGCATAAAGTTCTTTCTTCATACAAAAAAGGTATTAGGCCGTGCCCTATCATACACAAGAGTTCTTATTAATGAGATTGTATACAAATGATATGGAACAAAGAAAATATAATAATTGTAATAGAATCGACCTTATTTTTTGGGAAAGTAAATTTACCAATATATTTGTCTGATATAAATTTATTACATTTATACGTATGACTGAACTATTTATTATGTACGATGACTTTAGGTTCAAATTCCATTTTTAGTCAATTTCCATCCGTTTTAATAATTTTTTTTTCAATTTTCCTTATGGGGATCAAATCATTACCTTTTTAAGCTTCACGCTGTATCCCGCACATAGCAGGCAGAGGAAACTTACTGTTAAGACATTCCCGTTCTCTTTTAACATTTCCGTTCCCAACTTTCAGCCGAATTGAGACATCAATATTTACCTATATTTTTGTTTATACGTGTATCTTCAAGACAAGAGAAACCGAAGACAGGAGAAATCTGAATAGTTGGGTGAACAAAAGACATTTATTTATATATGTATATGAAAGAATGTGTGATAACTATAACGAGTGGTAATAATTGTTATTTTACATCTAACATAGTATTAAAATCGATATTTTACGTGATTCGTAAAGTGTTTAAAATGAATGCTACGCTGACACATTTTTCATTAAAATATAAACAATATTTTTAAAAGTATTTACTATTTTAAACATTTCCTAAAACGATACATCGAGAGATGTAAAAAGAATGAGCTATACAGAAAGACGGCTTAGCATTACAACACTGCATTCAGTGTTCAGTGCATTTAGCATTTATTTATTTATTCGAAAGTGATTTCCAAAAGCACTATATGCGTTATTAACTGAAAATCCACCAGTCCTGTGGGATTCAATATTTTGTAAATGGTGTTGTCCCATGCCTTCTACCCGCACGGGAATTCACCAATATTGGTTATGTAAGCCCTCTTAGGGCGCATGGACGCAGAAATTTATAGGAATTGAAGTGGTGAAATGGGTAGAAAGTATCATCATCAGTGCAAGTGTTTATTATTTTAGTTGTATTTGTATCTTTTGCGACATTAAGTTCCGCATCTTAACTCCCAATGGATGAATTCGAGTGGAAAATGGACAACGGAGTGTCTATGCACTAGTTTCTTTATGATTACTTTACTATACGAGAGAAATTGTAAATAAAATTAAAATATTTGTAACCAAAACGTGTAGTTATATTTGAAGGGAGTTGCTAAGAATACGCATAAAGGTTTGGTCGTCTCAAAATTCGATGGATTTGCGATAAATTCCTAGGTTAGGATATGTCTGTTTTTAGATTCAAATATTGAAAGGGAATTTTGAATTATTGAAACAAAATATTTAAACTGAAAGAAATATACCAAACATAGTTTTTATTGTTTCTTCAGGTAACAGTGGATACGTGAACATATAATACTTTATATTTTGGACGGAACTTACAACATTAGTTTGATTAGAGGCCATTCTAGCGCAGTGACTTTAACTGTAAACGTGATTAGTTGTGGGTTCGATCCCATACAGGGGAATGATTATATTTAAATTATTAGTAGTGGCTACCCACTACACAGCGAACGGAGTGTCTTCACTCTAGTTTTTCTTAAACTAGCCTGTTATTTCTTTTTTTTTTGTATAACGGATGGCAAACTAGCAGAAGGACCACCTGATGGTAAGTGGTTACCTTTGTCCATCGACATCTACAACACCAGAGATGTTATAGATGCGTTGCCGACCTAGAGCTTACAGATGGAAGGGAGGGGGACAACGTTAGTTGACCGCTATCGGAACCACTACATTTTGGGTAAAGGGTGGGTTAGAAAGGAGAAAACCTGGCTTACATGCCATCGATCCGGATCATATCATTAGATGTTTGGTGGTTCGTCTTTGACATGATAGTGATCGTGAGCCAGAGGGAGGACGAACCTCCTACCACCAAACTACTGGGATACCCGCGTCTTACGAGACGCTACCAAGGGGCGGAGGGGAATTGTATTCCAACCCCGTCCCCTCACAGGGAAAAATTTATCCTGTTATACAGGATAGATAAGTATTCTAAATATTTTTAATAAATATAGCAAATATTATTATAAATATATAACTAAGTACTTCACTTGTTTGATTAAGAAAAAGTTAAGTTACATTTTAACTTAAACTCAGGAGACTTAAAGCAATCTTTCCTTGTCAGAATCCATCTTGTAACTAGAAACGTGACACGTGCGCTACATTGCGACTTATTTGCACCTTTGAAGTTTCTACAACAACCTTCGAAGAAATTGCAAAAGATAAAATCTTTAACTTATCAATAAAATAATAACTCTGGATAGTATTTTTGTAATAATTTAAAAGAATTATTTTTAAAGTAATGATATATTTAATTTAATATTTGTAAGCAACACAAATTAATAACTTAAAATTTTAAATCCGTCATATTTTAATTTTCGTTGTTTTTAACAGAAATGTGTAAATTTCTTCACAGACGCCATAAGTTCTATTCTGTAGCATAATGGTTTTTTTTTACTTTTGAAATTAAAAATTCTATTATTTTTTTTTAAGTTATTGAGTTGGACTTAAACTTTAGAGTTTAAATACTGTAAATTAATATAAAATACGTTAAAAAAAAATATTATATTTTCAGAGAGAAAAAGAATGTAAAGACAGTTAGTTCTCCACCGTCTGACTAAAATCGAGGCAAATTGAATGGCGGAACTAAACCCCAAACTGTTATCAGAACATAGAATTAAATTAATTTGAATATAATCATTTTCCCAAGAGGGAATCGAACTCACGTCGTGAGTCAATCGTGTTTAAAGTTAGATGCTCTCCCACTATGCTACGATGATTAACTTTATTGAATCCACTGTACAAAATTTGTACAACATTTCGAATGATAAGAAAAAGTTTTTATGCTTGTATTTAATACCTGCCGTGGCGCAGAGGCACAAGCGTGCGACTGCAAACGCGACAGGTTGTGGTTTCGATTACCACTCTAGGAAATGTTAGTATTTTCATTTCCTGGGTTTGGTAACAAGGCAAAGCGCGGCGTTGAGATCCGCCACTCAGCAAGCAATGCCTCAATTCGGCGGAAAGTGGGGAACGGAATTGTTGTCGAACGGAGTGTCTTAACACTAGGTTCTCAGGTTCCCTCTGCCGACCCTGCTATATGCGGGATATAGCGTGAAGTTAAAAAAAACTACTAGATATATTTTACGATCCCTTGGTACTGAAGGGTAGGATGATAAAATTGGATTTACGTGTTTATTCTGAAAGCGATCCGTATCCATTCCCTTTCATTTTGATTTTTCATCTTATTTCCACACGCAAATATTGGCTTCATATATATTTTTATATATTCAAAAATCTGTTTTTTTAATATATAACCTGGTAGTCAGTGGGAATATGAGAATCTAGTGTTAAGACACTCCGTTCTTTGAGAATTTCCGTTCCCCACTTTCCGCCTAATTAAGTGGCGGAACTCAACGCCGCACTTTGCCTTATTACCAGAGTGAGGAAATGAAAATACATTTTTTTATATTATAAATATTTAAGATTTTGCATTTACTGGAGTGGTGGTAATATGTGGTTCGACAGTTTAAACAATGGTATTTGTGGGTTTAATAATTAGACTGATATGATTTCTTTTCTAAAATTTAAAAAGTTTTTTGACTCTGGTGAACATTTTGCATTTTGTGGGTTACAGAAGTTCCGCTTTTTTGAGTCGATATCATCAAAATTGCTTCACCCAATAAAGGTCAGTGATACCTTAAAATTGAAAATTTCGTCGGCTAAAAATGTACCAGCATCAAATCAAATTTACGGCAAACTATCTTTACTTATGCATTCATTGCTAAGCAATAAATATACAAATATAAACAAGGTTAAACACACAACATATTCAACTAAAAATGGTCCACACAAGTATCAGAGACTTTGCTTACTTAAAACAAACAATAATTACCAATTTCCTGTGACCATTTAGAAATGGTAAAGAAGATAACAATTCATAGACATTAGTGATGATTGCAAACTAATTTACTAATTACGGTCCAGGAACAGTCGACCTATGTACAGAGATAACAAGAATAAATAAGATGACTTCTTAAGAGAGCAGATAAACTGTTACAGTGTCATATTAGCTTTAGTCTTTGATCAAGTATCAAGTGCGAAAGTCGTGCCTAAAATCTCAAGATGAACAAGTTACTTGTTGTCCTTTTGGCAGTTTGCCTCGTCAGTGTGAGTATCAAATATATTAATGCTATCGACTTTAAACGTGATTAGGTGTGGATTCGATTCCCTCTCAGGGGTATAACTATACTTCATTTAGCAGTAGTAGAACAAAGCCCGGCATTGAGTTCCATTTCATATTCCAGTTTCCCTTAACACGTCATGTCTCAATTTTGCATGGAAAGTGGAGATCGGTTATTGTTAACTCAAATCATTTGAGAAATTAATATACATATAATAAATATTTCAATATTTATTAATGCAATACTTATTAAATTATTTATTTATTTTTTAACTTCACGCTGTATCCCGCATATAGCAGGGTAGGCAGAGGGAACCTGAGAACCTAGTGTTAAGACACTCCGTTCTCTTTCAACAAATCCGTTCCCCACTTTCCGCCAGATTGAGGCATTGCGTGTTGAGTGGCGGGAATTAACGCCGCGCTTTGCTTTGTTACCAAACCCAGAAAATGAAAATACTTCATTTCCTGGAGTGGGAATCGAACCCACAACCTGTCGCTTTATAGTCGCACGCTTCTGCCTCTGCGCCACGACAGGCGTTAAATTAAATTACTTTTGCATCATTTTATATATAAGCTGAAAATCAAACCTGAATCCCTCTGAGTGCTAACTTTATACTTGTTAAGCTTTATTGTTATTTCCCTATGCTTAGGTAAAACATGATTGGGTTCTGTCACCAAACCAATTATGTGTTTAATGGTACTCCATTCCACATTAAGCTGCTACTTATCATAATATTCTATATACCTCAGAAAAGATAAAAATATATACTTTTTGTAGGTTCACGCTTTTGTGAAACGTGATGCTGAAAAGCCTGAAATTGAAAACTACGTAGAAAAGGCCCAAAAAGAATTACAAGATTTTTCCAAGGACCTTGGCAATAAGCTACAGGAAGCTTTTAATCCCGAACAAATTAAGAAATCATTTAGCGATATCATTGACAATATTAACTCGGCGGTAAGTCAATATCCTACTGGTATATAAATTCGATTTTTTTAATTATTCTAAATTAGTTATTTATATTAAACGTATAAAGTTTACTTGGTATGTTACCACATCGCAGTGCGCATGTGCAGGAAGTGCGTCTGACTGTAAACACGATTGGGTGTGAGTTCGATTTCCACTCGGGCAATTTATGTTTAAACTATTTTCATTTCTCCGCTTTAAGACAAAGCGCAGCGTTGAGTTCCGCCACAATGTCCCGAATGCTTGCAGAAAACGACGAACAAAGTTTCTTAAAACTAGTTTCTCTCTAAATACCCTGACGTATGAGATCATGAAGCTGTTTTTTTTAAATATATCTATAGTACAATCTAAATTAGCTAAAGATATAATTTTACTGTGAAATATTATGTTTTTTTTATTTCTACTTAATAATATGATCAATTCATTTTCAGGTTAAAAATTTAAAATCCGATGATGGAGCACCGAAGCAATGAGAAGCACTATTATAAGTACTTCAAATTCCAACATATAAATATACTTGTATGTATCAGGTTTCTTGTCATCAATAGTAAAATATTCATAGAAATATAATATATTATTAAAATTAAAATATTTTTTTTTTTATTTTATGTTAGGTATAGATTTATATGTACACAACGACCAACGTTAATTATTTTTTATTTAAGTTAAAAAGTTAATAAAATTTGTAAATTCTAAAAAAATATTTACAATCTATATTTGTCTTAAAATATCATACTACATACAATGTAACTATTAATTTTAGTCGCCTGTCGTGGCGCAGAGGCACAAGCGTGCGACTGTAAACGCGACAGGTTGTGGGTTCGATTCCCACTCCAGGAAATGTAAAATTTAGTATTTTCATTTCTTGGGTTTGGTAACAAGGCAAAGCGCGGCGTTGAATTCCGTTACTCAACACGCAATGCCTCAATTAGGCGGAAAGTGGGGAACGGAATTGTTGAAAGAGAATGGAGTGTCTTAACACTAGGTTCTCTTGTTCCCTTTGCCTACCCCGCTATATGCGGAATACAGCAGCAAGTTAAAAAAAAAATTAAAAAAAAAAAAATCTAAGTAAAAATTTCTTGAAAGTGAAAAGCGCTTAACAAAGTGTTTTGTCACTAAATTATTTTTGCCTTTCCTAAAAAAAATCATACAAGTTTTCTATTTAATAAAAATATACGAATGAAATT
>JAKGSA010000118.1:201726-219022 GCA_033558755.1 Philaethria dido
ATAACCTATATATCCTGGCAATTCCAATGCATTGCTGTGACGGTCTTCTGAAATTTTCATACAAATGGCACCGAGCGATTGTTCGATTATCATATAGATAGATTGCTCTATAGAAAACTTGGCTCTGTTCGGGTCTATAAAAATAAAAACGTGTGGAGTAAAGATCATAACGCTCAATCATATCACGCGTGGAAGTGTAATGTTAGTGCTATAATAACAAGTGTCTCTTAAAAAATATTTTTATACAAAGATATTTCGAAATATTGACTAAAGACCTACATACATAGCTTCACGCTGTATCCCGCACATAGCAGGGTAGGCAGAGGGAACCTCATGTTAAGACACTCCGTTCCCCACTTTCCGCCGAATTGATTGCGTACTGAGTGGTGGAACTCAACACCGCGCTTTACCTTGTTACCAAACCCAGGAAATAAAAAAAACCATTTCCTGGAGTGGGAATCAAACCTGTCGCGTTTACAGTCGCACGCTTGTGCCTCTGCGCCACGACAGGCGATAATTTTGACTAAAGAATAGTATAAAAAATAAATAATATTGATTATTAGTATCTTATTTTCAGTTGCGTTTATTTCATTAATAATGGCGTTTAACGTGCCAGTATTCTTAAAGAAAGTCACGTTGGATATTAATTTGGCAGAGTATGCGGAGAGAGTGACAAGTCACTCTGTTTCATAGCTAAGTTAGATAGCGGAATCCAAAGCTGCATTATGTCTGTCCCTACCAGAAATATTACAAAGGAAAGTATAGATATTTCTTTTAGCAAAATCGTTATATGGTCGTTAAAATTATTATAGCAAGTCAAAGGCGAATAAATACTATATTTTTTTTTAGTTATTAGTTGTTATTGTAGTAAAGTGCTATTTTATTATAAATATATATAAAGTTGCTAATATAAAATATATTTTAAATTACGTTCAAGAAGTTGGCTCCCAACTCTAGGTCCTAATTTTCCGAACGTCTTTGCTTTGGGAATCGAATTTACTTTGTGCTGAAATTCGAGGAGGAGTTTATACTTTAGTAGTGGGTAGAGTCAAAAACGTGAATACTTTTTATAGTTGGCCTAACGATAAAAATACCTTTAGTATTTTACTAGTTCTGTCTTGAACTTTTAATTTTAGTTTTTCATATCATAAGAACCGAATCTTCAAGGTTGGGGTTGGAAATAGGATGGCAGTAACTTCTGCACTTGACAATCAGGAAACTCAGCTTTATTGGTCAATGCAATCAAATTTGAACGCTATCTTTCCCTATATTATTAGAGCTACGGCCATAAAACTTGATTTTCTTACAGACATGGTTTTAAATTCTGCTAAGATTAATTTGAGAAGTTCTTAACTCGTCTGTTCGAATCAGACTCAAAGATTAAACCTTATTCTTGTATCGTTACCATGATTTGCATAGTATAGTTAAAGATTCCTCTGTCTTCAGTCTACCTGTGACCACGGACTACTGTAGTGTTCGAAACGTTGAGTTTCCAAAAATGTATTTTTGAATACTAAAATATACTCCATAAATATAATTCTTCTTCTTCTTTTAGTGCCTCTCCAACTAGTGAAGGTTGGCAGTCAGCTTCGCATATTCAGTCCTATTCCTGGCAGCATGGAATAGCTCTACAGCGCTTTTGATTCCCGTCCATTCGCGGATGTTCCTAAGCCATGACTTTTTTCTGCGGCCGATTCTCCTTCTTCCAGCAACTTTTCCCATCATTATCAGTTGTAACAGTTCGTATCGGTCATGTCTAAAGACGTGCCCTAAATACGAAACTTTACGAAACTTCACGTAATAAATATAATTGCTTATAAATATAATTGCTTTTATTAAATTTTATAAGTAACAATATTCGAAATTTATATGAAAAATAAATGAAATATTATAAACACAGTTCCCATCGATCCCATATAGGAGAAAAACAGTTGAAGAATAAAGTTCGCATACTCGATCAAATGATAAATTTTGTAATAAAAAGCGCCATATACGAAATAAAATAGCGTATCAAGATTTCGTAAGCATATATTTACATCGATATTTTTTTTAGATTTAAATGGTCAAATTTTCTTAAATAACTTAAAATTATCTTTTATATATCCATAAAAGCTGGTGAAATAATGAGTTATTTTTTTTTCATTATTTTCTCTCTCTTTAAAAGTAGGCCCTCAATGCAAAATTTAGTTATTTACTTTATAACTTCGTACTTGTGTGACTGAAAGGCATATGAGTTAGCGCCGAAGCTGCTGAACCACATTTTAACTGATGTGGTCCAGTGGTCTCGGCGTAAATTGGCTATAACAGACGGACGCACCAATATGCGAGTGTTGGTATTAGTTTCTATATAGTTACAGTTCTTTTTTGTTTTTTAGTATTTAATCGTAAAAATATTAAAGTTCAGATAAATATGGCAAAAATGTCTTTAGAGCTTTTCTTCTTGAAGTTAGATTACCTTAGTTGTAACGGTCCTAAAGGTTTTGTTCTTAATGATATGTAAGTATACTCGTATAATAGTGCTACAAAAATATTTAATAACTGGTATGAGAACGAATAATAATAAGAAAAAAAGGAAGCAAAACTATATAATACATTCTTTTTTGCACTTCAAAAATAAAGAAAGTAAATACAATTATAGCTATTAAATTAACAAAAGTGAAATTATCTGTAAAACAGATTTCTTTCATGTAACTCGTAGAAGTGGACTAAACTATCATCATATATAACAACTGTGCACACAAACTCAGAGCACTCAAAAATGCGCTAGGACTTTTTTATTACTTATCTATGCACTAAGAACATATGAACTGTACTTTTTTTATAAAATAATATTTTATAATATTTTTTTTACCATAGTTTACGAAATTAAATAACTTTTGAATGCGTTTTTCCTATATCGATTATTTTTACCTCAAAAACGTTAATATATTAACTATTTAAAATATACTTTAAGAAAATTCAGATCTAATAAATAATATTTTAAAAGCATCATTCATAACATCCCAATATTTCTATAATAAAATCTCTACTAAACTTAAAATATTGACCGTTTTAATCATTTTAATATTACCAATGACCTTTAAATGTTGTCCAAAATTAATTTAAATTTATTCACCATTTAATTAAGGTGCAATATCCTTTGAAGACGCAGACATGTACGCATCCAGTTTAGACAAATGTTTGTTGAGGACTTTCCACACCTGTGCCCGCGCTATACGTCACCGTCAACTGATTACACCAAGCTACGGTACGTTGACAATGATAGAAGATATCATAGATTTTACTTGACTGTGTTGACTCCGATAAAGTCAAAAGCTAATAATATTTATGTACTTGTGGAGGCGTAGGTTGGTTGTACATTTAGTTTTTAACGGTTTTTTTATGTAATATATGATTTTACGTAGAAATGTGGAAAGAGAATGGAGTGTCTTTGCCCTACCCCGCTATATGCGGGATACAGCGTGATGTTAATATATTTATATATATATATTTAAATTTTGCTGTGAGTTTATTAGTTTTATGATTAGATAAAAAATGACTTATGCTATTATAATTCCTCGCTAATATAGAGGCCTAATACATTTAAAAATAGTCCTTAGAATATGTTCTAGATAAGCAACGTTTACATTTTAATTTTCATTGTAGTTGTTGTTGTATCTTTACAGGAAGATTTTTATATAAATTCGACACAAAAAGATGTTTAAAAAGATTTGTTTGATGAAAGAGGACAAGTTTTGAATAACTTTTGCAAAAGTGCTATTTTGTTACAAGTTACAATGTTGCTAGAATTTGTGAGATCTACATTTGATGTTCCAGACTTCTTTTGATTTTTTATATTTCGATGAAAAATAGCCAAAAGATATACGCCTTATTTTTTATAGTTAACTAGTCTATGATGGTTCTATATACAGTTACTTAGGCTTAATATTATTCAAATACGTCCTGTAGTACCCGAGATGATTTTACGAGACATTTTAGATAATAAAAATAAATTTTTAATTTTCAAGTAATTCAAATGAAATTGTAACAATGTATGAAATTGGAATAATATAATTTTCATACATAATTTTAATAAAAAAAAAACCTGTTGTTGATAAAATTCCAAATAATATTAACAATTTTAAAACAAACCAACAAAAATATGTAGGTGCTAAAAACTAAAATACTGGAACGTATTTCGCTTCATAAACCTTGGTTATAAATATAAGCTCTATGTCACTTATAATGGTTTTAGACAACGAGAACAAAGGCATGGTGTAAATCTGCGAAAAGCTCGAGACGGACCGAGGAGCTCAAATAGGATCAAACCTGGGTATGTAAGGCTGGCTTATCGGTACCATCCTTGCATATTAAAGCTATCACTGTTCTACGTCTTTTGTAAATGTTCTTAATATTGTAATATTATATTTGATAAATATTTTATTGTGTGATATACAATATGAATTTAAGTTACAGGCTTTTTAGGCTTATTTTCAACTCTTACGACTATTGCTACTGATTAATTTTAACATCTTGGTAAGATCACCTTAGTTATTTTTTGTTAAGAATGGTATCTGTAATTTTTAACTTACTTTAAGAAATGGAGCAGGTTGTCAATCCCAATGTGTATCTTTTTTGTGCGTGTTACCGCATTTTTGTTTTGGGTAAACCAATGTTGATGATCTTTTATTATATGATAGCTAATGCTTCAGACGTGGCACTATATAAATTTAACTAAGATTTGACGAATAGTTTTTGAGTTATTCGTAATATTTTTTCTTTTTAGTGCATTTTCTTTTTAAGTATCTGGATTTCTCGTGAAATTGACGAGTAAAAATAAAATGACGTACAAAAATAAATATAACTTTATAATTTTTATCTAATTTTTATTTTTTTTCTACTGATATTTTACATTTGTATAACATTGTGAATACAAGCACTACATTGTGATTCGCTATACGTCCAACTATACATACCAAGAGTTCAACATAAACGGATTGCTATTAACTGTTACTTGTTGCTGTAGGACGTCCTTCTACACTCATTTATATCTTCCATCTTAAGAATGTTTCAAGAACGAAAAGGATTTTTTTTGTATGAAATAGTTAGGTTTTACAAATATTTACTAATTTCAAAGGTTTTATTATTACTACTTAGAAAGTAAATAAAAAAAATATTTATATATATTTTTTAAATATAATATTTTATAATGTCTATGTGTTAAAATTTCTGCTGTAGTATTTAATACGACGCTACGCCTCATATAGCAACGCCAAGTACATATTTTAATCTGTGGTCGCGCGTATTGGCGGGAAATATAAAGAATGCGTCACACTAATTACTCACAATCTATATATCAATACGTGAAGCAAAAACTTTGGACCCCTTTTTTACGAAAATTAGGAGGACAGAGGAGCATGAAATTTGGTACACTTATAGTTTATATAGCGAAGAAATGCACAATGCTAATATTTTTATAAAATAATACATAAAAATATATTAAATTAATAAAATAAATATTACACACACTACCATGGCTTGACATTCATGTTTATATAAAGTGACATATACGTTCGTAGGCAACGTTGTTAAGGCGTCAACGGGGACACTAGTATAATTAAATATATAATTCGAAATGATCGAAATTCGATTATGTAACTTTATGCAAGTGGAGTACATATTTATATAAAGTGATGTCAAAAAGTAGGTAATGTTGTGTTAAATTAAATAAGTGTAATAGATAATTAAATTTATGAGTTTAGTTTTACTGATTGAATACAAAAATACATCTATTTAGGCAATATTAAGTCCTGTTAGTGATGTTATTTTATAGCAAGGGAAATAAATCTTTATAGTTTTATATATAATTATAACCGGATAACCGGAAGGCGTAGCGTGGGACGGCCCCCTACTAGATGGACCGACGACCTAGTCCAAATTGCGGTAAAGCGCTGGATGCAGGAGGCATCCAGTCGTGCTACATGGCGATCTATGGGGGAGGCCTATGTCCAGCAGTGGACGTCTTCTGGCTGACGACGACGATATAATTATTTTAAACTTTCTCATTTAAGATACGTTACAACCTTTATAATCAGTCTTTCTGCAAACAATAGGCAATATAAAAATAATAGTACTAGCACATTTCACATACACTATTCGTTACCCAATCTTTTATATAAATATTATATTATACAACATATTCATAAAACTTCATTTTTCAAATTCATTTCCATTTCTTGGGTTTGGTAAAAAGGCAAAGCGCGGCGTTGAGTTCCGCCACTCAACACGCAATGCCTCAATTCGGCGGAGAGTGGGGAACGGAATTGTTGAAAGAGAATGAAGTGTCTTAACACTAGATTCTCTGGTTCCCTCTGCCTACCCTGCTATAAGGGGGATACAGCGTGAAGTTAAAAAAAAATATTCATAAAAGTCAGTTCGTACGTTTCAACAAACTAAAGTTATAAGTACTAAGCAAATTAAAAAAAAATATTAAAGATCTAATTACAAAGATGCCATAACAATTAATTGCATATTAATTTAGATATAAAAGCAAACTATCCTATAATAACGATTTCTAATTGACAACGTAGGGCACATACCATCGTAAAATAAAAGTATCTAATATATTGTAATAAAAACAGAAATAATAAAGGCAATAATGATACTTCATAAGCGTCTTCAGAACATTCCATTTGCATAATACATCGTTACCAAAGCGCTTTTACACATTTGCTTCTTGAACATAAGTTCTCTGATCACGAGATAACAATACAAGTTGTTCTTTGTGAGAGATCGTGAACTAACTTCCTAAGTAATTTCCTTTTTGCATTAATATATACGGTAAAGGCTTCTGAGGGAGTCCGTAACTCATTAATGTTGGAACTGAAAAGTACTAGAAGTTAGAAGCGTTTAGCGTTAAGAAAATCGTGCCAATTCATATTGTTAGAATATCTAATGGTTATATAACCATTGCTTCGTTGTTAAATTGTACTAAAGAAAGTAGGTATATCTGTATTCCGTTTATGTTTTAATACTGATTGCTAATATCTCCCTACGTTTAACTGCTTATGAGAGTGGTTTAAATATTAATTATTTTTAACGCATTCCAATTAATGCGTCCTTCTTTATGAATATAATATCCTTTTACACATCCTTTTTTATCAATATAATAAAGTTATTTGTTTGTAATAGATAGGCACATTGCATAATTTTTTCAGTTCATAATTTTCCACATATCACGATGGGCAGAGAGAAACTAATTTCAAGAAATTCCGTTCTCCATTATATGTTATACATAAAGAAATCCAACGTCACACCAGCCTAGAGATGTTGTGGTTAGTACTTAGTAATTCAAAATTCTTTTATAATGGAAACATTTGACGTTGCTATAAACTTCAGACAATTCAAAAAATTAAAATTCTAAATAATGTAACAATTTAAATAATTATTATAATATTTAAAAAGCTCTTTAAGCTGTAGGTTAAAAAAAAAGAATATGTATTCAACATTTATGAAACTAAAACCAAAAGTCATAAATAAAAGGTATTGATACGGCTATAGTGGCGAATTCATCGAAGCCGGATTAACTTGAACTCGGTTTCAACTGCGGTAAATGATATTTGGTCAAGCTGTGATTTCATTCTACTACTACTAGATACTACTATTGTATTATTCATATTTTTAGTTACCTTCACGTATTTTCATGCTTTATGTATTAATCTATAATAGACAGAGAGAAACAGGTATAAAGATATATATACGAGGTGTGTTCAAAAAGTAAGGTGACTTTTCAAATTTGGCGGGCAACGTACTTTCGATTATCGATTTTTTTATTTTGTTATGTTGGTACACTCTTCCCGAACATCTGTACCAAGTTTCAAGTGTATAGCATTTTTTGTTTGGTTAAAAAAAAAATTCTTAAAAATACAAAGTCACCTTACTTTTTGAACACACCTCGTATATATATATATATATATATATTGCTTTCTTAATTTTCCGCCTAGTTTCGCCTGAGTATCGGAAATCAAAGTAAAATAATTCAAATAACATAAATACAATTATTTCCTCCAGGAGGGATTGAATCTATAACCATGGCGTTTACAATTAGACTTCCACTGTACTAAGTTGGCGTCTATTATAAGTATTTTAACATTTAAAATCTTACATGCATCGAATATCTATGGGATAACCTAATCTAAGACATTTTTTCACTATTTTGCTACATGCAAAACACATGAAGCTAGACAGGAATAAAAAAAATTCTTTTAAGTGGAAGTTAAATCATTCTAGTAATAACTACACTAGAAGCATTTTAAATTAAAATTATTAAATTCTTATGACACATCACTAAAATTCATGTTAAAATATATCTAGCAGTATACTCGAAAACCTATTCCCAAAATTACATCGGTTGAGTGAGAATAGGCCCTTGGGATAGATATGCGATTGAAAAGGATGCGGGTTCGCTCTTCACTTCTTTGTAGAACAAAACGATTAACTATGAGAAATTATTTAAATAGAGAACGATTTTCTCTATATTATTTAGTTTAATTCAAAATTGATATGTCTTTGCATTGAATACCCTCATAGGGTAAGTTGTAAAAGCATTTTTGGCATATTGCGTTTGATTGTAGACGCGTGGTTATGTCTTGAATTCCTATTTGAGGGATTATTTATGTATAAATGGTTTTCATTGTCCCGCTCTGGTAAGATAAAGTACGGCATTGAGTATCGCCCCTCAAATTTTACCGGAAAGAAACCAAAACATTACATGCCTTCTATGTTCCTCCAGAAATAAGAAAAAAAATATTAAATAATGACAAGTTTGTTTTTTGCCTTTGAGCATGAGCGATGAAATTATTTAAAGCAATTGTAGTTGAAAAATATTCTTTTCTCAGTTTACGTAGATCTCGATTTAAAGATGATTGAGATGCTTTAAAGTCTGATGCCATTTCTTGAGGCCTTTTGGTCACATTTGTGAACGCAAGGCTCATTAACTCTTTAGACTTTCTTCGTCGAGAGAATATTTTCCCTCTAGGGGATTCTTTACCAATACACAATATTGGTGAAAGAAAGGGAAATTAGTTATATATAGAATCATTTCAATATTTGTTAAAAAAACACCGTCATCGTATTAAGTAACTCAATAGAAAATAAAATTTAATTTTTTTATGTTTTTGCAAAATAAGAAATGTCATTAAATGACATAATATATTTATTAAAAACAAATTTTAGGTATAATCAGCCATTTTGAAAACAGAGAAAAGTCGAAAGGATAGTTGGACGTATTCTGTTACCTAAAATACAAGTTAGATGTCCGTTTAACGTAAATGGAGTCACAAAGAAGAAACCTAAGTGACTCATGTCAATTTGTTTTCTGCATGTTTCCTTACTAGGTTTATTTTTTTTAGCTTCACGTATTATCTCTAGTGGTGTAGTCAGATGATTAATATAATTATAAGTTTAATATAACTAAAAATTACTTCAGCCTTATAGTACACCTAGTTGAGTAAGCTATACCACATTTCACACCACGTTATGATAAAAAAAAACATTTCTATACTTTTAACTCTTTAATAAGCCAACGAAATATATAATAAATTTCAAAATAACACTTCCTAATCATAAAAAAATAAAAAAGACCATAATAAATTATATTATAACAATAAATAATAAAAAGCTTACTAAGCACCTTCATTAAGGAACTTGTGATATCGTGTTTCCAAGCAAACTTTCATTTTATTCTCAGTAAATATTGATTATTCGACCAAATTGCGACGATGATCGTACCAAAGTACGTGCAAGCATTTCTAATCCCTATTTTTATGACAATGTGGCTCATATTACGGACTCCTTTAATAAATGATTGCAGAGTTTTAGAATGGATTTCGTTGTATTTGATTCCCGTTTTATCGGCTTATACGGATTTGAGAAAGGTCGATTCTACAAAGTGAATATGCTTTCTGATTTAGCTTTGTTAAATCGGATATTCCGAGTTCGTTAATACAATAGATATCCCTCATAATTAATGCTGTAATGATCTTGATAAACATTAACGTATTAACGATTTTTTTTTCAATTTTTATCTTTTATGTAAGTGGGGAAGGGAATTGTTGAAAGAGAATGGAGTGTCTTAACACTAGGTTCTCTGATTCCCTCTGCCTACCCTGCTATATGCGAGATACAGCATGAAGTTAAAAAAAAAATCTTTCAAATCTAGTTAAATATTTTATTTTGGTGTATACAGTTGGTCGTTATACATTCTAAGATTATATTTTTTCTATCTGTATAAAAACTTGCTTGCGTTTCTAATATGTTACGCAAAGTACATAAACTACTAATCATAAAAATCTGAAATTTGGCATGTGGACTTTTTGGGGAGTGTATGGAAGCACTAAGAGAACTTTGCAAGCAAAGAACTAAGACCTAGTAACGTTGGGTGTGAATTCTGTAGTGCACGTATATACTATACCATATATAGTAATATAAATTAATCTTTTATCGTGAGGAAATCCTTTACGGATAAACACACCGTCCCACCCCGCCCCGATTGGGGACTCGGATGGACTATATGGTACCTGATAGGCTGCCCGTATTCCAACTAAAATTACCACATCTCTATTTCTCTCTGTATATCTCCTAAATAATGCTAACTAATTTGATAATAAAGATATAAAGAACATTACTCTTAATGCCGCTTACTCTAATCAGATAATAGTAATAAAAGGGGAAAATAGGATAATTTATTATTTGCACAGAAGTATGCGAGTGTGTTGAATGTATTTATATTCCAAAGAAATAAGTAACGAAAAGAAATATATGATCAATCATTATTAATAGGTTTTGGGAAAACAGGAAATTGTGGTCGCGGCTTCATATATACTATATATACAATATAATAAACATTTTGGCCATCGTGTCGCAGTGGAACAATATTTGACTTTAAATGCGTTTGGTTGTGGGTTCGATTCCCACTGGGGTATGATTAAATTTAATTATTTTCATTTCCCTGCTTTCTACCTAGCCTGCTACGTGGAAAAAAGGTGAAGCTAAAAAAACTTATTCACTATCAAATATCGACCCTAGGATAATATTTTAGTTAATCCTCAAATTATTATTTATATTCGAAGATGATTAAGCAAATTTACATAAAAAAACATTTTTAGAAAACATATAAAAATTTAAAGCAGCGAGGCTCGAACCAACGGAGTTTCTCGTATTGTAAGTAGTGAAAACACTTAAAAATAACAAAAATATTTAATAAATAGCATTATCTCTTGCCGAACGATTCTTCTTAAAAGTTTATTAAAATCTCTCTACAGAGATGTTAACAACTAAAATTAGTTGTAATAAGCGTATAATATAAGAATTTCGACGCAGATAAAAACATGACTTAGCGATCAGAGCGCTTAGACGGATTGCATAGACGTTTTTCATATTATAAATGTATGATTTATAATATGAAAAAAATAGCATAAATTTATAAAAGAAATCATTTATAAACCTAAAATCGGCGGAAAGTGGGGAACGGATTGTTTAAATCTAGGTTCCCTCTGCCTATCCTGTTATATACGGGATACGGCGTGAAGCTATGTATGGCCTTTTTTTTACCTTTTCGCTGTAACCCGCATATAGCAGGGTAGGCAGAGAGAACCAGAGAACCTAGTGTTAAGACACTCTTTTCTCTTTCAACAATTCCGTTCCCCACTTTCCGCCGAATTGAGGCATTGCGTGTTAAGTGGCGGAACTCAACGCCACGCTTTGCCTGGTTACGAAACCCAAGAAATGAAAATACTAAATTTTACATTTCCTGGAGTGGGGGGACTCGAACCCACCACCTGTACGTTTACAGTCGCACGCTTGTGGCTCTGCGCCACGACAGGTGTTAGGGTAATATTTTAGTCAACCTTTAAATTAATGATAGGAGTCATAATATATTAACTTTTTTTTTTTATTTATATAAACTCAATATACATACATTTTACCAGAATTTACAGCACACACTAGTAAAGTTTAATTCATTTTACAAAATACTCCACTTCTTTTCTTAGTACTCGTAAGATCGGACAGATGCCAAGTGAAATTGACTCAAGGCATCTGGAGTAAACCCATTTGGCGACTGTATGTGTCGCTTGCGTGGCCAAAGCTTTTGAGTACTTTAAGATATTCGAGATTTGCTTTTATTATTTTATACGAGCTCTATTCATCGTGTAAGGATATAACTTAGAATTATGTTGTTCTTTGTGTTTTGTTTGGTTTTTATTTAAGGTATGGAGAATAAAATAGCATGTAATTTTAATATTATCAACATAGTCTGACTGTATTCGCGATAGGTTGTGGATTCGATTCCCGATCGGGAGAATGATTATATCTAAATTATTGTCACTTCTTCGCGTTGATAAAACAAGCGCGGTGTTGAGTTCTGTCATTCAACACGCAATGGCTTGAATTCGGGCGGAAGCTGGAAGAAAGGACTTGACTCAAGGTATTTCGACTTCTCAGCTATGCGGGATAAAAAATATTTAAATTTTATAATTTCATATAGGCATAAGTACTCCGTATATAAATATATATATATATACTCTATACTATAATAAATATATATACAAAATAACTTACGTCGATCAATGAAGTTATACGTTCCAAGGAATCCAGTAGCATTATTTTGTTTTGTAGTATGAAATTCCAGTACTAACGCTGGCCCTGGCGAATACAATGCAGGTGGAACATCAGCTCGGTTCCCGCAAAGAGTTCTTGACCAGCCAGATCTCTCGTTGATTGCCCCAGGTGGACCTGGCCCCTGTACTTCCCAGTACACCTTTATATAATCTCCTCTGACACATCTGTAACAAATAAAGCCAGATTTTATTTATTTTTAATTTCACGCTGTATCCCGCACATAGCAGGGTTGACAGAGGGAAAATACATAGCTTCACGCTGTATTCCTCATACAGCAGGGTAGGCAGAGGGAACCTAGAGTTAAGATACTCCGTTCCCCACTTTCCGCCGAATTGAGGCATTGCGTGCTGAGTGGCGGAACTCGACGCCGCGCTTTGCCTTGTTACCAAACCCAGGAAATGAAAAATTCCATTTCCTGAAGTGAGAATCGAACCCACAACCTGTCGCACGCTTGTACCTCTGCGCTACGACAAGCCTCTTTTTTGCTTAAAATTTTATATAGTTAAAAAATACTAGCAAAATAAGTGATACTTATGAGTCCTATATGAACGTCGTTTGTTTTCTGGTTTCAAACATAGTTTAAGAAAGTATTATTATTATATTGTAATTCTATTGATTTTCATTTGGCTATCAACATGGAATGCCAATAGTTAATAATTTTTATATCTTCATGCATCTTCCACGTTTTTTGAATAAACAAAAAACCTAAATTCGTGACTGAATCCAACACCGTATTTTGAGTTGCCTAATCAATTTGGTTAAACCAATATTATATTCATTACTTAAGACTTAAAAGAAAAAGCACTAAAAAGTACAATTATTACGAATAATACAAAAAATACTAGTCAGCTCCTAACTAAGCACTAGCCAGCTTTATTTATTATAAAAAAAAGAATCATCTAAATCGGTTCACCCAGTAAGAAATTATGCGGTAATACATATAAAAAACTCCCTTACTAAAGTCGCTTAAAAACAAAGTTCTATAAAAATGTAGCGCTATCTCTACGAAGGCATCAAATAGTCTGTTTTTTAGAGGAAAAACCGTATAACTGTATGAAAGGTACCAAATGATCTTATCATTATTTACAACCGTCTAAATAGAAAAAAAGGCCACACTTTTAAATATCCGTAGCTTTATCAAAGCAATTGTCCCTAATTATTCTAACTGTACTTTAACTGAAATTCATATTTTACCAAAATTAGAATTCCAAGCGCATAGATATTACGAAAATTTAAATAACTCATTTAGTATCGTATAATTTGCGTAATAAACGCTTATTAAACGCAATAACATAGTTCACCAGTTTTAACCAAGATAACTAGACAGTTAATTGTTCAGGTTATTTTGCGGTAAAATGTTTAAAGTTTGTTGATTATTGCTTAGAAATAAAGTGAGTTTACGAAATACTAAACTCACTTTATTTCTAGATTGATTTAGATTAGATTATTTAGATTGATTTAGATTAGATTATTTCTAGATTAAACTCACTTTATTTCTAGATTGAGATAATCTTTTGATCCAGAAATACAATAAAATAGGTAATATCATGACAAAACTAAGAAAGTCTAAATCGCCATCTTAATAAATCTATAGACTGGACTGTAAAAGTATATTATAGGACCATTTGACGTTTTCTTTTAAAAAATTCCTCAAATAGTGGGCTTTTGAGATTTTACAACTTGGGATACCCTGAAGTACATTTTTAACAAGACAAAATAATCAAATCAAATCAATTCTATTCTATTAGCATCTATTAGACTAAATATGCATAACGATTTTTTCAGCTTCACTCTGTATTCCGCACGTAGAAGGGCAGGCAGAGGAAACTTGAGAACTAGTGTTAAGGCACTCCATTCTATTAAGACTTTCGTTCCACACTTTCCGCCGAAATGAAGCATTGCGTGCTGAGTGGCGGAACTCAAAGCCTCGCTTTACCTTGTTATCAGAGCAAGGAAAATACTAAATATTCATTATTATAAATATTTAATATTTTTATTTCTTAAAGTGAGAATCGAACCCACAATCTGTCGCCGTTACAGTCGCACGCTTGTGCCTCTGTGGTCTCAACATACGTATATATCACTATGTGATACATACACATATGATAAAGTAATTAAATATACATAGGATTTTAATTTTGCTATCTAAACGGCACATTAATTAAGTCATGTAATCCGTAAGAAACAGATTCTAAACGCTAAAGTGCTTAAACGCTTAATTACTTAGTCTAGAAAAATAGAGGCGATAAAAAATTCTAAATGTAGGCGAATTTTATCTTTATTGTTGTCAAACAAAATCTGTTTTTGAACCTAATTTTATTATGTGTAATCTACTATAATCTAGGATTTGCTATGTGGATATTTGTTATTTATTACCTTTTATTTGAGGCACGAGCTTGCGACTGTAAAAGTGATTGGTGGTGGGTTCGATTCTTACTCGGAGAAATAATTATGTTTAAATTATTTACATTTCCACTTTGGTAAGACAAACTGCAGCGTAGAGTACTGCCACTTAACACATAATGTTCCGAATTCGAGCGGAAAGTTCATAATGACACTCGTTTTGACGTTAGATTCCCTGACCATTCAGTAATATTATAAAATCATTAAATAATAATATAATATACGATAAAAAAAAAACAATTGAGTTCTCGATATGTATTGTATTCGCTTTATAGTATGAACATGAACCTAAGTTATCATACAAAATTCCAACATACTCACTTAATTTACTTTATTTTCAAAGAAAGCAAATAAGTACCTACTAACTAAATAACAATCTTTGACCACCGCTTTATTATGCTATTTATATATGACAAATAAGCTCGTAGCAGTTTCAAACAACGGTTAAATTATGAAAACCTATGTTTTTGTTAACTTGACCTTACCAAATCTAATTTTTACCTACAGTAACAATAATACAATTATGCTGAAAAAATCCGTTTATTTCAAATATTATATATATTATTACAATCAATAATCCTTAATTATAATAACACATATATTTTCGTTTAGATGATAATTAATATCGTGTTAAATACACAAGAACGAATAAATGAAACATGATTTATCATTTGTATAGGATTATTTGCTAAGCCTATTATAACACAATGTTTTAATATGAAAATTAATTTGAATGTTCATCTAATTCAGCAACATTACAACATTATTATATTTGTATTTTTATTAATTATTATTTTTTTTTTAACTTCACGCTGTATCCCACATATAGTAGGGTAGGCAGAGGGAACCAGAGAACCTAGTGTTAAGACACTCCATTCTCTTTCAACATTTCTGTTCCCCACTTTCCGCCAAATTGAGGCATTGCGTGTTGAGTGGAGGAACTCAATGCCGCGCTTTGCCTTGTTACCAAACCCAAGAAATGAAAAAACTAAATTTTACATTTCCTGGAGTGGGAATCGAATCCACAACCTGTCGCTTTTATAGTTGCACGCTTGTGCCTCTGCGCCACGACAGACGTTAATATATCTTTTCTCTCGTAGGATACTTTGTAATTATTAATGATGATAAATAACATGTTATATTATTAAAATTATTTATTTTAGACCGATTTCAAAAAAGGAAGAGGTTTTTAATTCGAATGTATTCAGGTTTCCTCTGCCTACCCTGCTATATGTGGATACAGCGTGAAGTTTAAAAAAAAAACAATTTAGTGTCGAGACACTCACTATGGTCTCAAAACATAATTTCAGTAGATAAATCTATAAAATTGTTTATCAAACATTTATTTTTGCATATTAACCGACCTACCTAACTTCACGCTTTATACCTAGCGGGGTAGTCAGAGAGAACGGAGCGCAAAACGCTGTGGTCCCTACATACCGGTCCCTACATGAGGCGAAAGGCCTCATCCACAGTCATTAACCTCTTCATGCATGCTTTCCGGGGGGTCTTCATGCTTTTTACGTGACTTTTTTTACGTGACTTTTTTTTACGTGACTTTTTGCGTGACCTTCCTCCAGTATCATTGATACCATAATAAAACTTACACTACTGACATATATAATAAAACTTCTTACAATAAAATACAGTATTATTATAAATAAAACAATAATAATATAAATCTATCGTTTAGTAAAAAAAGTTTACTCAAACTAAAAAGTTTGTAAAAATTAAAAGTAAGTAACAATCATATAATAAATTGACACCAGAACAAAGACATAGCAGAATACCATTGATTTTTGCTTAACAGCAAATAGAGATCAGTTGATAAAATAGCCTTCATCTATGTAAGTTATCCGCGTTGGTGATGACAGGCCATTATTAAAACGACCCAACTCAATCGGACAGAAATGACAACCTCGATGTGCGATTTTGTATAGACAAGTTCTTATCGTTTGAAGGTATATGATAGAAATTAAATAGTTTATTTAATCGATATATAAAATAGCAAATAATTAATTTATCATTTGTTATAAATTTTCAAGATTACATATTTAAGACTTTGAAAGTATGTAAATATATGGTATTTCCAGCTTCACATTTTACCCCGCATTAGCTGAGTAGTCAGAGAGTGATAACCTAGTATGAAGACAATCCGTCCGACGCATTTCAGGGTAATTCAAGATTTTGCGTATTAAGAGGCTGAATTCCACGCCGCACTTTGGCTTACGAAAAG
>JAKGSA010000118.1:229022-321537 GCA_033558755.1 Philaethria dido
TTTTTATAGTATAGTCATAGTTCGGTATTCAATAATTCTATATAATTGGGCAATCTTTTTGAAATTAGCAAAAAGTGGCAAACCTACCTAGTAGAAAGTGGCTTGTCACAACCCATTTGCTCCCCTTGACTATTTCAAATATTACGTAATTTAAAACCAAAATTATTATAATATAATAGAAACATAAATATCATTACCACATACTCTATGAGCAGTTAGACAAAAAGTACAATAATTACTAATCCACATCAACTAAACGGCTTACCAACTTGAAATGTTGCAAAATTCAGATAATTTACTTATGAACACGGTTAAAATACGTTATTTAGCCTAAATACGTTGTTACCGTGCTCCTACGTACACGTACGAAGTTTCAAATTCTTGCAACGTATCTCACCCTAATGTAAATAGTAATCTGCCCCAACAGCTAAAGTGTCTCGTAAGCTTCTATACAGTTTACATATTGAGATTGACTTTGTAAAGGATTAAAGGGGCGATGTAATATATAGGTATATTGTACCTAGATGTTACCTATTATTTTCTAATGATTAATAAGTATTTATATATTGGAATTGTATTTATTAAACAAGGAATAAAGAACAAAAAGTTACTTTAATTTTTTTTTATTATAGTGATATGACGGCAGTAACTTGGATTTTTTTTACGAAGCTATTGCTTCACAAACTACGCAGATTCGAATAATTATCATAAATTTTAAATAAAAAACTAGATGATTGTTTGACTGTTCTAAAAAAACCACTCAGGGAGTGCCGATAGAAGTGAGAAGTTGAACAATTATGTGTATTTTTTTTTAAATATCAATAGTAAATTTGATATTCTATATGTACTATCTACATAAGTATAAGTGTTGGTTACGGTAACAGTGTTGCCAGTTCAATGGTTTATTTTTCCATCTAAAAAATATGCCTATTGCTGCCCAAGGAGTTATAACTTAAAAAATACATAATTTAAAGTGATTAAAATATCTATGTAGCCATCGCGGCGCAGTGGGACAACGTCGACTGTAAACCCGACTAGGTAACTCTAGTACGACTAAGCGCAGCGTTGAGTTCCGCCACTTAACTGAGTGTCTTGACAATAGGTTCTTTACCTGTACCCTGCTGTGCAGGAAGCGTGAAGCGTGAAGCTTTTTATGTCTACGTACGTACGTACGGTTAAAAAGAAAATAACCCAAATCGAACCTAACACCCTAAGCTTAGCAAATCATAAAATATGGTCCAAATGTATTACAACATGAGAACATTAGTTAGTTATTAATATTTGCGTTAACGACCAAAATCCGACAGCATCTATTTATGAAAACCTAATCTCGCCGGGAGACACGCAAATAGTCGTATTTCAGCAATTTCAGATGACTAATATGTTTGAAATAGTCATCTTTCCTTGCTTTCGAGGATAATTGCGTTGGTTTAATGTGTGTAAATTATTAGCACTATATGTCTAAAATAAAGCGTTTAAGCTTATAATTGGTTGGATACAGGAATAGGAATATTATCTTATTTTTTGTATATTAGATTTTTTATTTGCATATGTCCAGTATTAAAACAGTTGACAGAAATAATTTAGTTATGTTATGTGTTTTTTTAATGTCTAAATTTACTATATAATTTTATACTACTCGAGTTTAGAAAGAAAAACAGCTTCACTGGTGTCATGACACTCCTTTCGCTGTTTTCCACCTGAATTTGAGACATTGCGTGTTAAGTGTCGGAACTAAACGCCGCGCTTTGTCTGTCCAGAGCGGAGAAATGAATAAAATGAATAAAAAAAATAATATAAATATATCCTCATGTTAATCGAGTGGAAATCGAACCCATAATCAACTGCGTTTACAGCTGTCCCACTGCGTCACTGATTTGAAAAGATTTGAACATGATTTGACATATAAATTTGTCGGCATAATGTAATTGAAAATTGTACCTAATAATATTTTTTTATCAATAAACTATGAACTCCTTAATAAATCATAAATAACCATTTTTAGACCATGTATAAAAAATTGAACGCAGCGGGATTCGAACCCGCGCCTCTTAAAAACCGTCCAAGAGTCCAAGAAAATTTTATATACTTATTACAACTTAATTTTGTTGTTAACGGGATCGAGTATCACCGTATTTAAATTTTTACACGTTTTCTAAAAATGTTTTTCGTTTCCTAAGTATATGGTTAATATGGTCCACTTTAATACTATAAAAAATATATCTAAAAAAAAATATAATTTTCTCATTATTACGCTTACTTAAATAGAAGGCAGACATAATTACAATTCATACTTACTATCTGAATTTCTAACCAAATATTACTTAGATATTTACTGTTATTTACACCAAAATGTTTCATTTGTTTCCAATAGAAGTAAATAATATCATTCGACTCCGGCATTGTTTTTATTGCATGGATCTTACTCACGTCAGCTGGCTAAGAATTTTTATTACAATTGTTATGAGATATCTTTTTATAGCCTTTTGTTCTAAACCTTTTTTGTAGATATTGGTCTAGAATAATATTTGGTTTTAGCTTTTTCTGAAAAGTTTTGCTTAAATAATGTATACTATGTTCCAAAAAGTGATCTATATATAGCGTATCGAATAATGTATTTCATTTATAAATACTATTTGCGAGAATTTGCTATTTCTGTTCGGTTTCAGTTTATATTATTGCGTATATAAATTTTTTTATCATATTTCGTATAGTATTGATTTCTAAATACTTATTGGTTAAAATAAATATAAAATTTTTGTAGATATGTCTGTATCGGAAATTAGAAAGTTTATTAAACGAAAGTGCATTCTTTTCTAGTCAGCAGCTTCACGTTTTATTCTGCATAGCGGAGTAGTCAGAGAGGGCCTAGTGCCAAGACACTTCGTTCGCTTCAAAATTCGACACATTGCATGTTAATTAGCGGAATTCAACGCCGTGGCTTGTCATATCAGAGCGAAATCAAAATAATTAAAAATAATCGTTCTCGCGAGTAGGAATCAAACTTATCAATGACGTTTACAGTCCAACAATGTCCTACTGCGCTACCATGGTAGTATTTTATGGATAATTTTTTATTTGTTTGAATTATTATCGATTTAGTCATTTATTCGCTCTATAAATAAAACAAATCCTAATTGTATGTGCACGTCGTGTACGTGTCGTGTAAAATTTGAATCTTACAATTTAAAAACACTTTGTATGCAGGTCACCTGCCAGCGACGTTTTAAAATATTTTCAAAGTAAATTATTTGAACCCCTCGTCCAGACACGTATATTTTGACTGACACTTCATGACACTCCAATCCCCCTATGACGGTCGACGCAATGGGTCAGATATAAGTCAAAGAGAATAGAAAAAAATCGAATAATGTAATTGCATTTTCGTGTAACGTACCTGACATGTGGAACATAGGAAGGCTTTGATCATTCTATGGTACAGTTTTGGTGTAATATAAAAGGAATTCATTTGGGTTATATTTGATACTTAGGTACTTAAATGTTTGTATCAGACATGATTAAGGTACAGTCGATGATGATAATTTCAAGGCAGATGATTTAAAGTTTAAATTATATTTGTAAGTTCTGTTTATTTGTTACTTGTGTCCCCGTTGACGCGTTAATAACGCGTAGCAACGTAAATTACACTTTATATAAACATGGATATCAACCAACGATAGTGTGTGTAATATTTATTTTATTAATTATATATATTTATTGTGTTATTTAAAAGAAATATTATCATTGTGCACTCCTTCGCTATGTAAACTACAAGTGTGCCAAGTTTCATGCTCCTCTGTCGTCGTAATTTTCGTAAAAAAGGGTACAAAGTTTTGGCTTCACGTATTAATATATAGATAGCACTTTTGCTTGAAAATGTTTGTCCTAGAAATTTCTTGATTTAGTCACTTATGAGTATCGAATTATCAACCAATTCACGTTTGGTAAAATATATATTGTGGTGTTATTTTTGCCCTTTATAAATCAAAACCAAAGAAAATAACATCGTCCAAGCGTAACTGATCCGAACCTCATTGCAGCCAATAGTTGACGTTTGAATCCCCTTAGGGAAAAAAATATGATATATAGAAAAAGAGGAGCTTCTTGTTTATCCTGCATGGCAGAATTAGAATGAGCCTATTATTTATAGTATTTCCTATTTTTTCTTTGCTTACGTCACATAACATTAAAGATACGTGAAATTATTTGTGACCGATTTCAAAACAGGAGGAAGTTATCAATTCATTTGAAAATTTTTTTTTGTTACTAGGTTAATCGATTTTATGATTAATTTCTTATTTGATAAGTACTAGAACTTGTGGTGTGGTCCTATTTAAAATTTGATTAAGATATGACGACTATCAGAGAAATTCGTAATAACGTTACTTTTTAGTGCAGTTTATTTGAAGTCGGTTTTCATTTTTGTGAAAATATTTGTAAGACTATGTTATGACTACAGACCGATGACGCATAAAATACGCGATCCCTTAGCAACATATTTGTCAGTTTATAGAAAGTTGTACGGTGTGCCTGTATCAAATATATATTTTTTTTAACTTCACGCTGTATCCCGCATATAGCAGGGTAGGCAGAGGGAATCTGAGAACCTAGTGTTAAAACACTCCGTTCTCTTTCAATAAATCCGTTCCCCAGCAAATACATAGTGTGCTAATATTATTTTTTTAGTAAATATGTTAGGCGCAATATATAAAACTTTACAAGCATAAAAAACTATCTAAATTCTTTAACTCAGAGTCTTCTAAGCAATTTCAGGAAAAGAAAATTAAAGGAATCCTTATCAGACCTCATCATCTATCAAGTGGCCGGTCCTATGAGGACCCACATTTACTGAAGTTTCAATAAATATCTCCATTGCTTTCAATAGCGGCAATATTCATCCATAACGCTGTGACTTTATCGGGGTCTTTGTAATATTTTCCCCAATTTATGGTGCGCCTTTTGCGGTTTCCGAAAATTTGATTCATATTCGCTTAAAAGCAAGTGGATTAGATTTATTTGGCCGTAGATTGTAGTGTTTATGAGGAAATATTTTTGCTACTGCTTAATAATATCTAATAATAATCATAGTGAAGTGGGACAACGTTTGACTGTAAATGAATGCATATGGTTATGGGTTCGATTCCCACTCGAGAGGATGATCATATTTTAGTCATTTTTAATTCTCCGCTCGGGAAGACAGCACGGTGTTGAGTTCCGCCTTTTAACACTTAATGTCTCGAATTTGGCCGAACAACAGCGAACGTGAAGTTGTTTTTGTATTTTTTAATAATTATTTACTACCAAGGGGAATCAAATTTTAAATTGTAGCTAAGAGTGTAGAAGAAACGTGTAAGCAAAGTGTAAAAGGTTTTTTAAATATTTTTTTAAAATTACACTAATTATAACAAGCATATGGCACAGTGTTTAAATTCTCGTTCAAATTTTAATAATTTTAAAACATTATTGTCGAGAACATATATATATCCACTCCGCTCCACTCCGTTCTCTTACAACAATTCCGTTCCCCACTTACTGCCGGATTGAGGCATTGTGTGCTGAGTGGCGGTACTCAACGCCGCGCTTTGCCTTATTACCAAACCCAGGAAATGAAAAGTGGGAATCGAACCCACAACCTGTCGCGTTTACAGTCGCACGCTTGTGCCTCTGCGCCACGACAGGCGTATATTTTATTTATTTATTTAAATCATAGGCATATGTTCAATACAAAGAAACAGATATAAACTTACACAGATAGTCTGTTATAAGTCATATTCAATATATAAGGAGCGTTTGGTACGTAGCTGCATTCTGCACCTCGAATACCTCGATCGTTTGCACCTATTGAAGCGTGATACATTTCTCAATAGTAACGTTTAGACGCTATTTTATATGATCATGTAGAAGTGAGTAGCTGAAGTCATGAATACAAATCTAAATAATATGGAGAGAATAGAATGTAAACAAAAAAATGTACATAAAACAAAATATTTCTTTTACCGTCGCAAAATAGTTATATTTTTGTGACGAGACCTAACTATATATCTAGCAATAAGTAACTCTTTTTATAATTTTTTAGTACTTTAGAAACGAATCTAAATTTTTTCAGATTAATTCGTTGAAAGGCAAAGCACGGCGTTGAGTTCCGCCACTCTGCAAGTAATGCGTTAATTCAATGCTTCAATTTGGCGGAAAGTGGGGAATGGAATTGTTGAAAGAGAAAAGGAGTATCTTAATACTAGATTCTCAGGTTCTCTCTTCCTGCTATATGCGGGGTACAACGTAAAGCTAAAAAAATCGGTGAAAAACATATATACATAGCTTCACGCTGTATCCCGCATATAGCAGGGTATACAGAGGGAACCTAGTGTTAAGACACTCCGCTCCCCATTTTTCGCCGAATTTAGGCATTGCGTGCTGAGTGGCGGAACTTAACGCTGCGTTTTACCTTGTTACCAAGCCTAAGAAATGAAATATCCATTTCCTGGAGTGGGAATCGAACCCACAAACAGTCGCACGCTTGTGCCTCTGCGCCACGACAGGCGCTCACATATGAATATAAATATTTGTTTAGACATGGTTAGAATTTATTAATTACTTTATTTACAGTCGGATAGCGTAGGACATATATTAATGCTTCATATAAACCGCTTAAAATACATAAGTGTAGGTTTATATGATTCATGCAAACGAAGCTAATCTCGTAATCAAATATTAGTTGTGTCACGAATGTTAAAATAAATATTACCTTAATTTCTATATTCTTTCTTTTTATGAAAGATTTTTTTCAAATAACTACAGACTTTGAAAGATTCAAAGTCGAGATTAAAAAGATACTATTAAGAAAAGGTTATTATTCTGTCCAAGAATACTGTACAGATGTTAATGTGTGGAATTAAATGCTGTTGGTACTCGCTCGGGAGGCTTATCAAAAAACGAGCAACTAGAACTACCTTCCGAGCCGGTCCTAGCTTCCGTTAGGACTGACACTCCTAACAACCTTTTGTAGATTTACGATTCAAAAGTGCTTGTAATAGCCTATTTGAATAAAGAATATTTTGATTTTTACACATTTTTAAACTAGCTAGTGTCTCCGTTGCCCAGCAACGTCTATGTCAATTTATAATGGTAAGTAAGGTAGTGTGTGTAATACTTATTTTAAAAATATATCATCATTCTGCACTCCTTCGCTATATAACCTATAAGTGTGCCAAGTTTCATGCTCCTCCGTCCGCATGATTTTCGTAAAAAGGGGTACAAAGTTTTTGTTTTGCGTTTTAATATATACACAGATTTATTCGAAAAAATCTAACTTAAGGCTTCAATTTTGCGAATCAAAAAAATAAATGATAATTTTACTGGCTACAAAAAGCACGTTATATTGTATAACGATTTACAAGCAACAAAATATATTCGATATAGGAAGCAATTATTTTTCCTTTCAAATACATATATTTGATAACGACTGTACATTCCCACGGAGCCGCGCTTCTTTGTGCGAGCTTTCTGTCGGTATTGAATTTTCTACACGTGTTCTAACGTTTCGTATCAATTTATATTTTTTTTCCTTTTCTCGTACTCGCTTTTAAAGATGGTTACTTTTTATGTTCACTTTTGGCTTTTGTTACTAAGTAGAGTCTATGTTTTTAAATTTATGACTTTCGTAACAACGTTCTCTCGTGTGAAGTTTTTTCATTTTTGCTCCCTTACCTCTTGCATTTTGTAGCGTAAATGAAAATAATACATTATTTTTTCTGGTATAGCCTTCCCCAGTCAAAGAGAAACTAAGTGTTAATACAATTCATTTTCCATTCTCCGCAATAAATTGAAGCTTAGTGTGCTGAGAGATGCAACTCAATACCGTGCTGTGTCTTACTAAAGCGAAAAAATACTAAAAAAAATCATATCCCAAAACAAAATAATAATTCATAATATGAATTTAAGCTGTATATCATCATTTATAAATAATATGAATTGTTTGAAAAAACTCAATCCATTGCTAAATATATACATATAGGTTTTTTAAAATTATAATATTTTTACTATGAAATTTAACAAAATAAGTTTCATAAAAGTACCATATTATGGAGGTGTTCTACTAATATTTTGTAAATAGGAAAATTTGTGAGGATGCATTAATTAACCTTTGCAGTACTTTAACGTTCACTTCAGAAAAATCCATAGGCTATATTACACTGCAGTGGTGAGGTGTCCATACAACACGGTTCCAACCGACTTGCCTAACTTTTTAAAGTACAAGTACCTAGAAAAAAGATCGCCAGGAAAATTTGAATTTGAAATTATAATTGAGTTTGTTTCAAGAAAGGTAAAAAAAAGAAGAAGAAAGGTCACCAGGAAAATATTGGGCATAAAATTGCAAAAAACAAGCTCTGACATCTTAAATATCTAAAAAAAAGGTCATCGCCAAAATTTGTTACTGAAATTACTATTTACCTACACATACTATACCGGCTTCCTTAATTATACCGGCTTCCCTAATTATACCGGCTTCCCTAATTATGCCGGCTTCCCTAATTATACCGGCTTCTCTAAAAATTACCGGTTTTCCTAACTAAAATTTTTATCTCTCGCCCCTGATACACTGTAACTATCTAGTATTATATAAATACTAAGCATGCCATATAAACGATAATAAACGAGATAATAAACGAGAATAAATATAATAAACGAGAATAAATTATAAATTAAAAAGTTTTGGCCTAGAAAAAATAAGCGAGTTTTTCGGCACTTCTTTTTGACAATTATAACACTCGTGTAACAAAGGCACGTTGGTGCTTCACATGTATGACACATACCATACATAACTGCAGCTGAAAGCTTATGAGGAAACTTCACTTTGTACTGATAATAATATACGAGTATTTGAAAGCAAAATGTAATAAGCGTTGTAAAGGAAAATTTTTGATTTAATTATGTTTTGTGATACAATAAATAATTTTCCTAGTTAATTAAGGTAGTTAGATGTTCTATATATATATATATATATATATATATATATATATATATATATATACTTAGGTTTATTTGTAAATTTTTTGACAATGTCAACTTTGTATAATATTCATTTCTGACAATTATTTCGAAATGTATACATGAATACAAAATAAATAATTAAAATTTTAACAAAAAAAGATAACATGTTTCAATTTAAATAGACTATAAAGTTAAATTATTACGAATAACTCAAAAAGTACTCATCAGATCTTAACGAATGAAAAAGGTACCAAATCAAAAGCGCTATTTATCATATAAAAAAAGAATCATTAAAATTGATCTACTCAGTAGAGAGTCATGTGGTAACACATATTTAACAGTCAAAATTGAAATCAAAGTTGAAAATTGAGAATCACTTTTATATGGTCTGTATATAAAAAATAATAATGTATAATGTCTTTTATAAGTAATTATATAAACAATATACGGACATTTAGTAGGAGACAAACTTAAATATCCTCTCATATACCAGTAAGAGTCAGTACTGTCTAAAACAACAATTTAATATATTTTCACAGAGAAATAAGCCACAAAAGCTTTCTATACCAGCACAAAAGTTCTTCATATAACTTTTGTTTGCTACACCCCTATTGCTATCCATCAAACGAGACATTTGGACCACGTGCTCGGACTTGTGTGTGGAATACAGAATACAAAAAACAATCTCGTTTGTGAGAAAATCTTTTAAAAAATCTGATTTAAGTTTTTACGTTACTTATGAGAGTTAAATGAAATTTACTATGACCATCGTGGCACAGTGTGACAACATAAGATTGTAAACGCAATTGGCGGTGGGTTCGAATTCCACTCAAAGGAAGGACAGTTATTTCTTATTTTTTAGCTTCACAATGTATACCGCGCTTTACAGGGCAGACAGAGGGAACCAAAGAACCTAGTGTTAAGATACTCAGCTCTCTTTTAACATGTCCGTTCCCCACTTTCCGTCCAATTGAGTTATTGCGCCCTGAGTGGCGGAACTCAACACCGCGTTTTACCTCGTTAACAGAGCGAGGAAATGAAAATACTAAATATTATTATTTAAATTGTTTCTATTTCGCTAATCAACACATAATATTTCAATTTGGGGCAAAGAATAAAAAACGGAGTGCTTCGACTCTGAATCCATTTTATTTACCAAGCAATACGATATAAAATGTTCAGTTCACGATACATTATTAATATAATTTGTGACCTTACTTCTACATCTGTAGAAATTTATTTGTAACATGTAATAGAATGAAGTAAACTCGAGAGCAAACTGGATTTGGGTTCAAGAGCCACTTAGGGGGATGTTTTGGGAAGGATAGGTATTTCATTGGTCTAGAAGTTTCACAAAGGACAGTGTTGAGTTTCACTTAGGTACATAATGCTCTAAATAAATGGACTGAGGTGAAAAAGTTAATTTATCATTTAATAGTTTTTATCAACAAAAATTCTGCCAACTGTAAAGTAGCATATATATTTAAAAATAATAAATGAATGCTCCATAGCTAATAGAATAATTTAACTTTAGGCTTGTTTAATTAATGATAAGTATTCTCTGTAATTCAGTAGTAAACTCTGGTAGAAGAGAAAGCTATAAATCAGATCGAACAAACATATTAAATCAATATTTTTTAATTTCAAACTTATTTCCGTCAATTTGTACGAAATTGAGACATTGTGTGCTAAGTGAAGGAACTCAGCGCCGCGCTTTGTCTTTTCAGAGCGGGGAAAAGAAAATAACTTAAAAATTTTATTATTCCCCCGAGTGGGGATTGAACCTACAACCAATCACGTTTACAGTCGGACACTGCCACTGTTTCACGATGGCCTAAATACATATATACATACCTTCACCATGTATCTCGTATTGCCTAAATAATATTCTTAATTCAATAATATATATATCGGTGCTATTAAGTAAAAATAACTCTTGTTACCTTTATTATTTAAAAAAGATAGATAATTAAATTAAATTACAACGAAAAGCATTAATTTAGAAAATTGCAAATAATCTTTAGGCATCATCCGATATCAAAGAATGGATTAGTGAAGGAACAAAGGGAATTCTTTAAATGCCTTGTAGACAGATTTTAAATTAAGCCGATTTTCCAAATCAAGGCCGAATTTAAATGGAATAGATAAAAACGATTGGAAACCGCATGATAAATTACTTTGACTGTTCTTTAAATTTCTTCTTATCATGATTCTTGGTTTTGTTATTCAGACTAAGTTGGTTTTATTGACAGAATAAGTAGAAAATGCAAAAAGGGAAATAAAAAAATCACCTAAAGAGAATTTAAAAATTATAATAATACACATACTTTTAAATAAAACATATTTTATATAATTACATTGAATTATTGTTGCAATTATATTTTTTAAAAACTAGTGTCCCCGTTGACGCGTTAATAACGCGTCCTAGCAATTTATGTACATGTCACTTTATATAAACGTGGATGTCAAACCATGGTAGTGTGTGCAACACTTATTTTATTAATTTTATATATTTTTTATGTATCATTTCAAAAAAGGTTCAAAGTTTTAGCTTCACGTATTAATATGTAGATATACTGATTAAACTATTGCAGACGTATGGCGTATATATATATATATATATATATATATATATATATATACATATGTTCATATGTGGCATTTAAAACAAAAATATGATGTGCCCACATATGTATTCGCATCTAGCTTATTCCATCTATGCTACTGTCAATAAATAAAAGTCAACTACATAAAAAGTCGAAGATAGAAGAAATGTTCTTGCAATTTGTTATTTTAACCGAAAACCGAACCTTTCAAACATTGATTGATATTAATGACTTCCTCGGGGAACTAATTTGAGTGGATAATAGGAGTTTTGAAGGAAAAAAAATAATTCTTACAGTATTCTCCGACCGACCAATTAAAGGAAGGGAACAGAACGATTCGTGATTAATCATCATGATTAAAACGATCTGCGCGATATTGAGACATTACCCCCATTTGATCGATATCAAATCACGAACGTGAATGTGATTTTCTTGAACTTTACCATAATTTATGGACCCGTACCAGCGAGAAGGATTTAAATGTTCAAAACGGAAGATGTATTTTTGGGCCTTTCATGGAATTCAATTTATTTTTTTGGTTATGTTATGTGAAAAAGTATTCTATATACATATGTCTGCATTTAAATGTAAAATTAACTACTTACTATAAGAACTATTTTTTTAAAGTGACGTTAAGAAACACAGCCCTGCGGTCCTTTTATTTGCTTCAAAAATATATTTTAGCTAAATACACCATGTAAAGTCTAAAATGAAAAAATTCAATTGATGAGACCAAACACTACGTATCCCGCCAAATACAAAAAACAACCTGCCCTAACCAAACTAGGATATACCTAAAAACTTACATTTTATCATACAAATAGAGCTAAAGCGACAAAATTATATACAAAAACAAAAAAAAACATGTCCATTAGTTTTTCTAAGAGCGTGTTGCGGCGCGTGCTTAATCTGAAAAAATCTCGCCCAAGTATAAATTGTCACACGTTAGTAAATCAAACTAAATCCTGTCAGTGACTAGGGATAACGTCTAAACCTCGGAACGCTCTATCAGACTTTAAAGGACTTAGTGGAAAATAAATACGGATTACTTTCCTAAGTCGGTGAGGGACACGCTATATTTTTTAAAATTACGATTTATGACTCATTTTTTATGTTTTTTTTTTTGTAAACAGTATATATCTTAGAAAGCCTATTGATCTTCGAATAAATAAAAGCAATATATTATTTTGGGAACTATTTTTTTTATAATTTTGTTACATTACATTAAGAGAGAAAGGAGGGGACTCGGTTGAGCTACGAGAAAACAGTATGAATTATACTAGAGAAAGATCACGTAAAAAATATGAGGATCCCCCAGAGGGTATGTATGAAGAGGTTAATAACTGTGGACGTGGCGAAAGAGGTATGCAGGGACCGAAGCGTTTGGTACTCCGTTCTTTTGTTTTTTTTCTCATTTATTGGGCTAAACAAACAGTATTACGTTGTAAATTACATAAAAAAATAAAGTTAAAAAACATTAATAAATTTACCAAAGACAAGTTAAAAGTTTACCACAGTTTACTCAAAATATAAATCATTAAATTCTCTTTAAGGACCTCGCAAGCTATAAAGCGTGAAGCTAAAAAAATTGTTATATATAATATTTTATACATGAAAATTCGATACAACTTTTTTGGCAACAAGGAAAATGGGAAATCCAGTTCACCTTTGAAAAAATCACGTTGATGAATTTGCAGGAAAATCAGTCAAAACACAACGTAATATATGAAATTTTTATGACTGTAAAGGAAACGAAATATGCGTAGCTATTGGCGGCCCTTTGCTTACTTCATTAAAGAAAAATTCTAAGCAGTTAGTATTTTTTTCTAACATCTTTTTATATATTACTCCCGCATAAATGTAAGGCCATTATAGTTCAGTGGTCCATCATCTATAATAGCTATGGGCGCAAGAAGTTACTATTTCAATTTCTACTTGAGAGAACAGTCATATTTAAATTATTTATGTCTCCATGCTGGTAAAACTAAGCGCGGCGTTAAATTCTGCGTTTCAATACGGAATATTTCGAATTCAGGAGGAAAGTGCTAAACTAAATATTTTGTTATGCGAAAAGAAAACAAAACATGTATTAATATGAAAAGATTAATATTTGTTATATTACTTATTTAATAATAAAACCTTGAATGATATTTAATTGGCTTTATATTAAAGTGTATATTATTAAATTATTATGTTGTTTGAATTTTTATACTTGAAATTCAAACATTTTTTTTTTTTTTTTTTTATTGATAACGGACGGCAAACGAGCAGAAGGACCACCTGATGGTAAGTGGTTACCTTCGCCCATAGACATCTACAACACCAGAGATGTTGTAGATGCGTTGCCAACCTAGGGGATACTGATGGAAGACACCACATTTTGAAGAAAGGATGGGTGGGAAAGGGGAAAATCTGGCTTACATGCCATCGAACCGGAACACATCATTAGATATTTGGCGGTTCGTCTTTGACATGATAGTGGTCGCGAGCCAGACGGAGGACGAACCTCCTACCACCTAACAAAGCATATTTTTACTACATTTTAATATCTAAAATCACGAGTACCAACCAACCTCCAATATCAGAGAGGAACTTCTAAGAGCTAATATGGAGTATTTCAAAGTTTGGTGCTAGTTGAGATGTCTGTTGGTTCCAGTTTAATAATAGTGAATTAATAGTTGTGCATACAAAGCGAGTTTTCAACTTGGGTGTTAGTAATTCACATAGATTTCACAAGTTTCAGTTTGTTCCTGCTGATTTGATGCAGCGAAATAAAACTGTAATTCTGCCATCATAATAGGACAGTAGATGGTATTTTTAGAATAAATAGACGGCAGATACGGGACCCTTCTGATTCGATATTATCTTCAAATCCACTAGAGGGAGAAACCAATACTTAGTAATTCTTAATACTTTCTAATTTTGAAGTAAATTCAGTTGCAAATCTTGTAACCGAGTTTACAGAATACAATAGATAATTAAATGAATTAACGACAAAGAAAACTGCAAAAAGGCGTGAAAAGTCTGTAACGCTTATTAACTTATATCATAAAAAAATTCCAAGATTTTTTTTTTACTTATATAAAATCTTAGCCCAGTTTTCGGGACAAGAAGTGTCATTTTGAAGAACAACAAACAACAGTTTAACTATTTTTCCTATTAATCTACAGTAACTAACGGTTGATATATGTACAGAAAGTAACCAAAAATTTATTGCAAAAGTTACAAAATAAGAGATTTCAAAAGATAAAATTGTAAGAATTACAAGAATTTTACTTCGGATGTGATGAAGCACTCGTCTTTAGCGTTGAATGAAAATAATTATATTTTAATAAGAAAAGAAATCCGACAACTTCAAAAAAATACACTAAAAAGTAACTTTATTACGAATAACTCAAAAAATTTTCTGGAGATCCGAATTTAATTTACATGACACCACATCAGAAGCTCTAGCAATCATTTAAAAAACAGAATCATCAAAATTTAAAGACGGTTAAAAATAATATTATATTGTGAATAACTCTTTTACTCAGTATTTAATAGTTACAAATATTTAACAAATTACACAAATATAGTAATTCGACAACCGGATTTACATTAATGCTGAACGGAACTGGCTTTGATTAAGTTCGGAATCACCGTTAGTAATCTCGTTATGTGCGACATTATGTAAATTGCATCCGGCGATTATAGCAGATACAAGATATAGTCATATTATTATAATGAGCTTAAAGTATTCTATATTTGTTAAGCTGTAGCTTATTAGCTTTACTGTTAAGCAAAGAGAACTTAGTAATCTCTCTGTTCTCTGCTCTCCGTCCATTTTAGAAATATAGCGTGCTTAAATGGCGGAAGCGGATTCCATTTTGATCATAAAATCAAAAGTAGCTTCACGCTCTATCCTGCATAGCAGGGTAGTCAGGGGTACCTGATGTTAAGCGACTTCGTTCGTCCTTTTCCTCCCTAATTTGGGACATTGCGTTTTAAGTGGCAGATCTCAACGCCACGCTTTGTCTTACCAGAGCGGAGAAATGAAAATATTAAATATATTCGTATTGGAACTAACTTATGGAAAAATAAAGGCCAAAAGTTGTAACGACACTTTTTGCTAGAGTTGTAAGCCATGCGGTGTGCGCGTGTTTGCAATGCAAGCCAGTTATTTTCATTTCGTTTTTCTATTTCGCATTAAGCAGTGTGGTGTCGCGACGATTATTTTCGTTGTGTATACAGTTTTTTTGTACATAAAAAATTTATTACAATTCCTTCACTAATTAATCTAAAGGAACTTCGTTCCATCCGGGTGTCCCTAGAGACCTCTCATCTTTTTTCTTATTTCCCCGCTGTAATAATATAAAAGCGCGGCGTTGAGTTCCGCCACTCAATTTTAAAAATGTCTAATTGAGCATTAATATTATCAATCCTGTGATTATTAGACATTTTCAATTTGTTTTCGTAAAGGAAACAAGTGAATTTAAATATTCGCCATATTAGCGATTCCATTCGCTTAAAAAACAAGCGATGTAAGAAAAATATCATTCTTTCATATGATAATGCCAAGGTATTGTTAGAATTTCTATTCTTGAATAAAATTTTTAGACCTTTGTCGCTGTAAAAGAAGATTATATAAAATAGAAGCATTAGGCACAAGCGTGGAATTGTAAACACGACAGGTTGTGGGTTCGATTCCTAATTCAGGAAATGTAAAAGTTTAGTATTTTCTTTTCCTGGGTTTGGTAATAAGGCAAAGCACGGCGTTGATTTCCGCCACTTAGCACGCAATGCCTCAAGTTCAGCGGAAAGTGCTATATGCGGGATACAGCGTAAAGTTAAAAAAAAAATACACAATTGGTTATTATTTACTCTTAATTTTATTAAGGGGACATAGTTATTTCACAGAATAATTATCATGTTTTTTCTCCACTTAGCGTGCACAATATTGTGTTTTGAGTGGCGGAACTCAACGCCACATTTGTCTTACCAGAGGTATAAAGATATTTTTAAAAATATATTAATTTCTTATCTATATATAAATACGTGAAGTAAATACGTGAAAACTTTGGACCCCTTTTTACGAAAATTACGCGGACAGAGGAGGATGAAATTTGGGCCACTTATATAGAGTATATTAAATTAACGAAATAAATGTTACACATACTACGATGGTTTGACGTTCATGCTTATATAAAGTGACATATACATTGCTAAAGACAGCGCGTTGTTAACGCGTCAACGGGGACACTAGTGAATATATATTTTTTAATATGACCATTATTCTGTATGGGAATCAATTCAATATGGCAACAAACTCATAACCACTTACAGTTACAGTCTGATAATGCCTACTTCGCTACTATTGCCACAATTAACCATGAATAATTATGATTTAAGATTATTTTAGCAGATGACAAAACGTCGAGATCATAGATATATCAAGGGCAAAATCTACGCGCAAAAAATGACTCAAGGCTCTCCGTAATATAAAACTGTAAAACTGTCAAATTTAATATTTCATGACAAGTCAATTAATAATCTTGTTTTGACAAGTGTTTTGATGATTCTTTAATTTAGAGATTAATTCAAACTTTTAACTTGAGATTGTAAATTGTTTTTTTACTTATAAAAACTGTACGATGAGTGTCAGTAAATGTCAGTATATTTATACTGTATTACAATTAACATATACATATATATTTTAGGTGGTAGGAGGTTCGTCCTCCGACTGGCTCGCGACCACTATCATGTCAAAGACGAACCGCCAAATATCTAATGATGTGTTCCGGTTCGATGGCATGTAAGCCAGATTTTCCCCTTTCCCACCCATCCTTTCCCCAAAATGTGGTGGTTCTGATAGCGGACTACTACATTGTCCCCCCTACCATCAGTATCCTCTAGGTTGGCAACACATCTACAACATCTCTGGTGTTGTAGATGTCTATGGGCGAAGGTAACCACTTACCATCAGGTGGTCCTTCTGCTCGTTTGCCGTCCGTTATCAATAAAAAAAAATACAAATTTATGGATGTATTAAAATATATATACATTGTACATAAATGTTAATCAATTATCTAATAATAAAATTCTTTATTTCCAGAATCAAATAATTCCAATAGAAGCACATACACAATAATTTACGAACAATAACTATTAACCATAAATAAATTCAGTTAAATAAAGTACTAATAATAATAAATTAATCATAATAATAGTAAACAATAACAAAATAATAAAATTATTCAAAAAAGTTAATTATAAATTATGGTTAATCAGAATTATAATATGAAATCAGGTATTTTTACGAAACTTTTTTTTAAAACTTTATTTTACATACAAATAACAAAAAAAATATACATTAAATAGTAATAATTACATATTTAACATTCAGTTACGCTAAAAGTTTCCGAGCTACACAATAACAAGCGTATATACCACCTTAACAATTTAATCCTACTCGCAAACAATTATAACGCAATGATTCACAGAGACTTATCTAATGAGTAACGTAAGTTTGTTCTACGGATTTTATTCAGTGTGCTCAGTTGCGTCATATATGCTGGTGTTGAGCCAAATGCTTGCTTATACCAGATCCAACCCTTTGGAATGCTGACTTTATGCTGACGTAAATAGTTGTTTGTGAATGCCGTGCCTTAACTTATTTTCAATTTCAAAATAGTAAATAAAGAATTTAATTTGTATGATAATGTATGCAGGATTATTTTGAGTTGAGATATTCATAGGAAGTGAGAAAGGATTAGGATTTTTAGGGTAGGAGGTTACAGTCACTCCGTCTGGCTCGCGACCAGTATCATCATCAAGACAGACCGCAAATATCTATTGATGTGTTCGGTTCGTGGCATGTAAGCCAGGTTTTCCCCCCTATCCCACCCATCCTTTCCCAGTACTTAGTGGTTCCGATAGCGGACTTCTACATTGTCCTCCCAGGTTGGCAAAACGCATCTACAACACAACACCAGAGGCGCGTTGTAGATGTTCATGGGCGAAAGGCAACCACTTACCATCAGGTGGTCCTTCTGTTCGTTTGCCATCAGTTATCCATAAAAAAAAAAAAAAGTATTTTTAAGAAAAATAGTTACTTTTTACTCAGTTCGACAATTTTTATGGCGCTGAATTGTTGCCGCGTAACTTTATACTAGATGAACTCTTTTTTATAGTTTAACGCCAGGTTGTGGGCTCGATTCCTCCGGGAAATGTAAAAAGTTTATTTTCATTTCCCAGGTTTGGTTACAAAGCAAGCGCGGCGTTGAGTTCCGCTACTCAGCACGTAATAATTCAATTCGGCGAAAAGTGGGGAACGGAGTCTCTTAACACTAGGTTCTCAGGTTCCCTCTGCCTACCCTACTATATACAGCGTGACGGTAAAAAAATTAATAAGTAAGGTGTATTTCTACTTTTCAAATGTTTTTTTATTTATTATATATTAAATTTTCAAAACAAAATATCATTAAATAAATTTAAGAAAGACTATCACAATAGGGATTTGAGGCAACGCTGAATAAATGCGTTGACGTTAGACTGGGATCAAGTATCACTCGGCTTAGCCGGCGCAGTGACATGTATTGATAGACGTGGTGAACTAATACTGAAAGTATATAAAATTGACTTTTAACCACATTTTAAAATATTTGAATATTTTGAAAACCTTAAGTTAGTTTTTTTTTTTTTTGGGATAACGGATGGCAAACGAGCAGAAGGACCACCTGACGGTAAGTGGTTACCTTTGCCCATGAACATCTACAACACCAGAGATGTTGTAGATGCGTTGCCGACCCAGAGGACACAGATAGAAGGGGAGGACAATGTAGTAGTCCGCTATCGGAACCACCACATTTTGGGGAAAGGATGGGTGGGAAAGGGGAAAAACCTGGCTTACATGCCATCAAACCGGAACACATCGTAAGATATTTGGCGGTTCGTCTTTGACATGATAGTGGTCGCGAGCCAGACGGAGGACGAACCTTATTTGAAAATTTATTACTAATGTAGCAGCTCTTGCTCCGTAGCGGTGTAAGCAGAAAGAACCTAGTGGCAAAACACTCCATCTGAGTTGAGAGCCATCTGAGTTGGACATAACAAATGTTAAGTGATTAAACTCAACACCGCGCTTTGTCTTACCAGAAAGGTAAATAGAAAAATATTAATTATCACTCCCCCGAATGGAGTTCGAACCCACTACCATAGTATTTAGAGTCAGACGCTGTTCTATTTACGATACGATATCCTATATCTTAATTAGTATGAAAAATAAACTTCGATTTAAAAACATGTTGATTTTACAATTTCATACATATTCAACATACCTAAAATAAAATGCTGTTTGCCTTGCAAAGTGCGGAGTTCTTGAGTTCTGCCACTCAACACGCAATATATCAATTTTAGGTGAAAATTAAAGAACAGAGTGTGTTGACACTCTGATTATGTGAAAAAGGGTAAAGTTGCAAAAAAATAATGCCCAAACTTAACATATATATTATTTTTGCAGCTTTCTGCTTTGTCGTGGCGCAGAGGTACAAGCGTGTGACTGTAAATGGGGACAGGTTGTGGGTTCCCTGAGGTCTCGCTCCAGGAAATATTGGTATTTTTCATTTCATTAGGTTTTGGTAACAAGGAGGCAAAAAGCGCGGCGTTGAGTTCCGCCACTCAACACGCATGCCTCAATTTGGCGGAAAGTGGGGAACGGAATTGTTGTGGCAAGAGAACGGGTGTCTTAACACTAGGTTCTCAGGTTCCTCTGCCTGCCCTACTATATGTAAGGATACAGCGTGAGAAGTTAAAGAAATATATATATATATTAGAATTGTATTTTATTTAAGTTAAAACTGTCACTTCAACTTTTGTTTATTAGTTGACTCACGTCGTTTACCACTTAACAAGTTACATAACTCAACTTTAAATGCATTGCTGCAGCTTTTTCATTACCCCTTTTAAGGCCTCATAAAATTAAATCGATTTCAGCAGAATAAGCTTTTTATTACCTACCTAAAGTTTAGTTTTGTTTTTCATAAATAACCTATCTCTTAAAATTGTGGGTGATATTTTATACTGAGAAAATGCAGACATATTTCCATATGTACTTGAGTAGAAATGCTTACGCCTTGTAACATTCTTAGTGAACAATGAATTTTTTTTAGCTTCACACTGTATCCCGTATATAGAAGGGAGGTAAGAAGCAAAGGTAATGAAAGAACCTAGTGTTAAGACATTCCGTTCTCTAATAACATTCCCGTTTTCTACTTTCCGCTGAATTGAGGCATTGCATGTTGACTGGCGGAAGTCAACGCCGCGCTTTGCCTTGTCACCAGAACAAGGAAAATGAAAATACTAAATGTTATTTAATATTTTCCTTTCCTGGAGTGGGAATCAAACCCACAACCTGATGTGATTACGTTGCGTTTACGTTTAGCTCTGCACCACGACATGCCTCACGGTGGTAATTATTAAGTCCTTTACTATTTTATATTAAATCATTAGGCACCTCAGAGGTCCCAAGCTAATGAGACCAGAGACCACTCACTCTTTTGTCATCCAAACACGTCACAAATACTTTGATATTGATAGTATTACGTTTGTGCAGTTTGTAGTAAGTGCATTTGAATTTGACCATTTCAAATTGTAGGAAACTATTATTTCATTCAACGAATGAAACTTAGTAGCTACTTGAAATTACTTTTTGATATCAAATTAGCTAGTCTGGCATCACAACAAACGGTATGACGCTCTGATGCCATAACGATGGCCCTTCATGTCCCTGTTCAAGGCTCCCTTGTACGTACGTGCCCCCGTATACTATGCGCTTGGAACTATAGGACACAATACGCTTATAAATTTATTTTATTAATATATTGTAATTAAAAAATAAAAAAAAGAGTGTACTCCATATTTTCTTTATTAATCATTTAAATGTATCACATCCGTCGGAGGTTACATTATGACCCTTTTTTATTATAATGTCAAAGTCAAAGTCAAAGTCAAATAATTTTATTCAAAATAAGAAGTTACAAGCTTCATTTTTTGAACGTCAAATAATTTACTACCGGTTCACTAAATTTAATGCCTCAGACCTGAGAAGAACCGGCGCAAGAAACTCAGCGGGACTATTTTTTTTTTTTTTTTTTTTATGGGAAATGGGCACTTCCATTAAACGATTTAAAATATGTCAATATATGTTAAAATTTTAAATAATTATACTACTATTACACTAGCTATAATGTTAAAAAGAATCATCAAAATTGGTATATCCAATAAAAAAACAATTGACCTTCTTTTTTTCTGAGATCGGTGAGAAATAACACTTATATATGGTATATTAACTTCAGCATATGAACCCGAAGAAAATACATATAAAACAGCAAGTAGCTCATTTATTTTAATATATGATCTCCGCATCGAATTGCGGTGATTTCAGTTCAATTTACATATATTTGTATTGAGTGATTGCTTTGAGTTTAATTTATTTTTTAAATATACTCAGGTGGTTTGGGCACGTCGAGAGGTGAGATGAAAGAATGGTGAGAAAGATATATGAAGCAAATGTGAGCGGTAAGAGAGGCAGGGGGAGACCTCGGTTGACCTTCGAGAATACAGTATCAATGATACTGGAGGAAGGTCACGTAAAAAGCATGAGGACTCCCCGGAGGGCATGCATGAAGAGGTTAATGACTGTGGACGAGGCGAAAGAGGTATGCAGAGACCGTAGCGTTTGGCGCTCCGTTCTCTCTGACTACCCCGCTAGGGATAAGCGTGAAGTTAAGTGAGTAAGTAAGTAAGTAATATTACTGACAATTTATTATTTCGAAAGTAGTTCAAAAGTAGTTTTTGGTTTAATAGAAACAATTTTTGTTATAACTTTTATTAAATGTTGATAAGTTTTAATATCCTGTGGGTTTTACTGTGTTTAATTCACTTTCAAAAAAAGGTTATCGTTAAAGGCGGTTATCAATTTGAATGTATTTTTTATGTGTGTGTTACCGATACTGTTATCAAAAGTGTTATGATCTCATTTAAATTTAGTTAAGATCTACGAGTAGTTTTTGAGTTATGCGACATAATTGTGCTTTTTCGTGAATTGAAAAATTCTAATACATTGAAGTCGATTTTCCTTTTTTTTAAATGTTAATTTTAACAAAAATAAAAATCTTCCAATAAAATACACTAAAAAGTAAGATTATTTTAATTTACGAGTATATAATTTGTAATAAATCATCTATTTGAATAAAGAATATTTTCTGTTTCAACGCCTGTCGTGGCGCAAAGGCAGGCTTTAAACGCGACAGGTTGTGGGTTCGATTCCCACTTCAGAAAATGGATTTTTTTTATTTCCTGGGTTTGGTAACAGGGCAAAGCGCGGCGTTGAGTTCTGCCACTCAGCACGCAATGCTTCGGCGGAAAGTGGGGAACGGCTTGTCTTAACACTAGGTTCCCTGGCTAGTAAAGCTATGTATGTTCTAAATTATCATTATAAAATTATAACAGAATATAAGGCAGGTGCGTTACTATTTTTATTTGAACATTTTTCATCCCCATATAGGTCACTCGTGACGCAAATATGTGTATGTAAATATAGAGATGACAATATTTATATAAGTTCTGTCCACATATTCTATGTAAAAAAAAGGCTTATATGTGGTACAACCTCACAGCACTTTTCATTTAATTTCACTGAGGAAGATATATAGTTTATATCTATATATAAAGAACAATTACAACTTATGACTTAAGTGTAATTTGCTATATCACATATAATATTTCAATAAAAAAAATGAAATTTTAAATGACGAGACGTTGTAGTTATATTATTTATATAGGAATGTAGAAGTCCAAGTATCATCCTCATACATACAAAATTGTCACACGAATAATTTAGATTTTAATAAGAAAGCAAACCGTTTTCAAAGAAAATGCACTAATATGTATAATTATTCCGAATAACTCAAAAACTACTCGTCCAATCTTAATTAATAAAAAAAATTAAAGAGACACATTAGCACTAGCTATATAAAAAAAATACAATCTAATTGATAACCTCCTCCTTATTACAAGTCGGTTAACTTACACAAAAAAAAAGAATAAAATTATACAAAAAAAAATCACAATTATAATCTCAAATTATTATTTTTAAAACGCCTGTCGTGTCACAGAGGCACAAGCGTGCGATTGTAAGCGCGACAGGTTGTGGGTTCGAATCCCACTCCAGGAAATGGAAGTTTTAATTTCCTGGGTTTGGTAACAAGGCAAAGCGCGGCGTTGAGTTCCACCACTCAGCACGCAATGCCTCAATTCGGCGGAAAGTGGGGAACGGAGTGTCTTAACACTAAGTTCCCTCTGCCTACCCTGCTATATGCGAGATACAGCGTGAAGCTATGTATGTGTGTATTTTTTTAAATATCCACAATGAAATCCATAAAAACGTTACCAGAGGAATATGCTGAAAACACTTTTAACGAAAGCAATTTTCACTTTAAACTTTTTATTGCGGTAATGTAAATAATTAACGAGATGTTTAATTGGCAACAGGATCGTCTGAGCAAATTGGATAATTTGCCCGTTTCATATATACGAGTACGAGTACAGGAAGTTACGCTCTATTGTTATTTCCTCCTATTATGTAATTAATTATGCGGTAGATGAACTGCTGGCGCAGTATAAATGTTTGGCTGCAAATGTTGGGCTTATTTTATAGTGTGATAATTTTAAGATTGAATTTAATTTAATATGTGCGTTTGGAATTTTAAATTTGTTTTTGATGTTATGAATGGATAATCAAGAAAATATGATATTTCTGGGGGGTGCTATTAAATATTAGTAAAGAATTATTTTATTTATGTATGCCTCATTTTGTGACTTCAATATGGTTAACCTAGTGTCTTGACACCAGTTTCACCCTTACTATCTGCTATCCAGGATAAAGCGTGAAGCTGTATTTCTTGATATTTTTAAGGTTAATCAAATAAAGTTAAAACAATTTATTATTAAAATTAAAATATCTATATATAAATACGTGAAACAAAAATTTTGGATCCCTTTTTACGAAAATTACGAGGACAGAGGAGCATGAAACTTGGCATACTTATAGTTTATACAGAGAAGGAATGCAGAATGCATAATTTTTTTAAATAATAGATGAAAAGTATATTAAATTTACAAAAAATGTTACACACACTACCATGGTTTGACATCCATGTGTATACAAAGTGACATGTACATTACTAAAGACAACGCGTTGTTAACGCGTCAACGGGAACACTAGTATTAGTTAAAACATCACTTTGAAACTAAAATTAATAAAAAAAAAGGAAAATGAATGAATTTGATGACTACAACAATAATTAGAATTCAAAACTATATATTGAACTAAATTTAATTAAAATTATCATATTATAAAAGATAACTACACATTACTGGGTTATTATTAATATGAAACATACAAAAAACATACTTATAATATATCCATTTATACGCCACTTAAAACCTTCTAACTAAAACTCGACTAGAAATAAATATTTATTTACTATAGAAAACATACTCATATAAATAACATAAAAAAACATAAATCATAGTACATTTTTAATGAGAACAAATTAATTGTTAAGTACGCGTTATAACACGCAGTATCAAAGCTAATGCGCATTAAGCGAGGGGATATTTTTTCTGATGTTTTCATAAACACCCTTTTATTTTCTATACCACTGAACAAAGGATTACAGGGAAATTAATTTAACTGCCGCATGTAGAACTGACAAAAGGTTGTAGAAAGTAAATAAAAAACGGAATATATATCATATATACTTTTATGTAACTACATACATACATAGCTTCACGCTGTATCCCGCATATAGCAGGGTAGGCAGAGGGAACCTAGTGTTAAGACACTCCGTTCCCCACTTTCCGCCGAATTGAGGCATTGCGTGCTGAGTAGCGGAAGTCGACGCCGCGCCGCTCTGTCTTATTACCAAACCCAGGAAATGAAAAGTTCCATTTCCTGTAGTGGGAATCGAACCCACAACCTGTCACATTTACAGTCGCTTGTGCCTCTGCGCCACGACAGGCGTTTTTTATGTAGCTGATAATTTTAAAGGAAAATTTATTTAGTACTCGACATTTACGTAAAAGTCGATAAAATGCGTAAAATTTGATTTCTTACAAGCAATATAAGCTATGTTTTGAAATGGATGTTGAAAAAATAATAGTTTTCTTTTCTATGTAAAAAAATACTCCTATATTTTCTCATTATTCTGGTCTAGCTAGAAAATCAGTTTCATTTAAATTTCATGAAAATACATATTACAATATATATACACAATGTGTGCAAATTTTCAAGCAAATCTAAGACAAGAATTGGGTCAAAATAATATTGAATTTTTTAAGATTATAATATTGAAGATATAACATATTATACTTGTGGAATTGTACTGTATTTGAAAATTCGTGTAATTCATATATTTTTGTGATACTATTATCATATTACCATAAAACAAAGAAATCATGGTTATATTGGACGTGGGAAAAGGGAAATAACTAGGATATTAGTAACAAATAATGTGTATCCAAGCAATAAAACGCTTAGCTTATTGTTATGGTGGAGCAAAATATAAGTCAAGAATAACATTTTCTCATATTTTATTAAAATATTTTAGTATTTTTCAACGTACGTACGTATAAAATAAATTAGGTTACAGTTAATTTACAGAACATATTTTTTGACAGCTAATTTAATAATTTAAGAATGTCGCGAAAAGTAGTAAAAATAACTCAAATTATTATTACTGGCAACCAGAAATATTTGTTTTAATATCTGTCTGTACGAGCAGTTGCCGAAGGTTTGAATCCACGGTCGATGAAATGATTTGATTTAAATTATTATCATTTTCATTTATTTTGATAAAGTACGGCGTTAAATTCCGTCACTCATTGAAGTATAATTAAAACGAAGAATAGATTTTTTTTGCTTCACGCTGTATCCCGCATATAGCAGGGTAGGCAGAGAGAACCTGAGAAATTTGTGTTAAGACACTCCTTTACCAACTTTCCGCCGAATTGAGGCATTACGTACTGAGGGGCGGAACTCAACACCACGCTCCGCCTTGTTGCCAAACCCAGGAAATGAAAAGATCTATTTCCTGGAGTGGGAATCGAACCCACAACCTGTCGCATTTCCAGTCGCACTTGTGCCTCTGCGCCACGACAGGCGTCAATATTATAATTTTTTCATATTTATAAAATACATATTAAAAAGTAACAAGTTATATGATAAAAACCGAATGAATCTAATGATAGATTGCGTTCGAGAGGAAAGTATTCTTAAAGCTGTATAAACACGTTCGCTCAAAAGAACTCAGTGGCTCCTTTAAAGACTTTTATTCTATTTTATTCCTTTTCACTTCCTCGGCTGCTGTAGTCTAAGGAGAAGATTTGTGTGCAATTTGTTACAAAAGAAAAGAAACGCAAAATACTGACGGTAAGCTTTTTATAAGTATTTTATAAATTCTTTATATGAATTTATTCAGATTTATGAATATAGGACGTTTTTTTTTGTTACAAAAAGTTAAAATACTTTATCCCTACTATACTAATATTATAAACGTGAATGTAAGTTTGTTTGTTACGCTTTCACGCCATAACTACTAAACCGATTATCATGTGGTATGAAAAATGACATAGGATACATTTTATTTCTATTTTTTTTTTATTAAGACAAACGTTTTTTATTATTACTTGATATCAATTTCTAAAGGCACTATAAATATTTGACAACAGAAAAATACGTCAATAATTTCTTCTGTACTGCCATTTACAACTTTTTGTTCGACTTTATGTTCTTCATTTTTATTCCGCTTATATATAATTAATGCAAAGGTATCTAGATACTTTTTTTTTTTTTATGGATAACGGATGGCAAACGAGCAGAAGGACCACCTGATGGTAAGTGGTTACCTTCGCCCATGAACATCTACACCACCAGAAATGTTGTAGATGCGTTGCCAACCTAGAGGATAGAGACGGAAGGGGAGGATAATGTAGTAGTCCGCTATCGGAACCACCACATTTTTGGGAAAGAATGGGTGGGAAAGGGGAAAACCTGGCTTACATGCCATCGAACCGGAACACATCACAAGATATTTGGCGGTTCGTCTTTGACATGATAGTGGTCGCGAGCCAGACGGAGGACGAACCTCCTACCACCAAACGAAAATTTTACGATATGTAATGTAAGAATATAAAGGACATTAATAAAAAAAATATGAAGTTTGCCCGTAATATACTGATAAGTATATATCATTTAATAATTGTAAGATATGAACATAATAATAATACAAACAAACTAAATAAATAATTATTTTCAACTCTCCGCCCTAATAAGACAGAGCGCGGCGTTGAGTTCCACCAGTTAAGACGCAATAATCGCGCATTCGGGCGGAAAGCAGCGAACGAATTATTTTGATAGATTCTCTCTTACTACCCTGATATGCGGGATAACGCTTGAAACTATCTTTTTAACTAAATTCAAATAAAATTTATTCCAGTATAGTGCCCTTTATGTGACGATGACGGCGTGATTGCAATGTCTATATTTCTAATATTTTCGAAGGCGTCTGATATTTTAAGTACACTTTTAACGTTTACATAATGTCAAACTCACTTTGTAAAATAATTTATTGATTTATTTATTTGTGGGTTCGATTTCCACTCCAGGAAATATAAAAATTTAGTATCTTCATTTCCTGGGTTTGGTAACAAGGAAAAGCGCGGCGTTGAGTTCCACCACTCAGCACGCAATGCCTCAATTCTACGGAAAGTGGGGAACGGAGTGTCTTAACACTAGATTCTCAGGTTACCCTGCTTAATGCGGGATATAGCTACAAGCTAAAAAATAATAATAATGTTTCTCTATGCTTAAAATCAAAATTTATTTTGGTAAGTTGCTCCTAGACATATAACGTTAATGGATACCTCTTGGGTAGCAGTAAGTGCATTAGATTTTGAGTACGAATATAGTAGAATTAAATACTTTGTTCGACATTTTAAAAAGCAATATTTTTTATTTTGAATTAAATAACAGTTGTATTGTGTTCCACAGCAGTGTGCTATCACGTGTCGCATTGGAAAAATAAATATTTAAGTAGCTTGTTACCGAGTGGGGTTTTGTTCGATTCCGTTAAAATTTTTTTGAAAACGAAATCTTTAGGAAGAGAATTACATGCTGTTTTAGGAGAGAGAAGTACATTAACGTGCCTGTCAGCAGATGGCGCTACTGCGTCTGTAAACGCGACCGGTTGTGGGTTCGTTTCCCCACTCAGTGAAATGTAATAATTTAGTATTTTCTTACTTTCTGGGTTTGGTAACAAAATAAAAAGCGCGGCACGCACGCAATGCCTTAAAAAAAAAGAAACATTAGACATGATTGGATTTTTTCTTCAGCGATTCAAAGGAGTAGGGAAAAATAGTAAAAGCAAGACATTTTATTCTCCACTTTTCGCTCGAATTTGAGACTTTGCTTGTTTAGTGCCGAAACCCAACGGCTTCGCTTTTTCTTACACCAGAGAAGTGAAAAAGAAAAACAGTGAAATATGGTCATCCCCCGCGGTCATTGACCCACAAACAATTACGTTTACAGTCAGATTATCCCACTGCGCCACGATGGTGGCTTAAAAATTCAATGACTTTGAATTTAAATTATTAGAAAATTCATTTAAAATGCGCGTTATTGTTACACTGGTCTGGCAAATAAAAGTGCAGCGTGAGCAGAGGTCAATCAACGCGCCATTTTTACGTGTGAAAAGTCTTTCAGTATGTAGTAGATACCCTCTCCATTCCCCATAGGATTTGTATAAACATCAAAAGAAAATGTAACACGCATGTTTTTCTATGCATTTTGAGCAGTAAATAGAGACTTCACGTTTTTTACTTTACGAAAAACTTTGTGGAAATTTGTTTTAAATATGAAAAAATCTTGAAATGGTATTTGAAATTCTTACTATTTATAAATAACACATAATTATAAAAAAATCAAAAAACCTGACTGAGTCAATTTTTAAATTTAGAGACAAATACAACAAAGTAAGTTATAAAAGCTAGTTAAGCATTATAAGTATTTGAAATGTGCTTTTTCATCATGAAGTTCTTTCATCTGGTACCCCACACGGTACCAATCAACGGGTTTTTGTTTTTATTCATGACATAGGTTGCTCTAGAGGGGAGTGCCATATTGACCAAGAGTGACGTCACATATCTAAGAATACTTGGGAGTGGTCAATACTTATGTAACGTCACTCCTTAATTACATACTCCGGTTCAGGAGTTTGGAAGATATGATTTAATAAACAAACATACATGATACACGCGAAGTAAAAACATATAATTCCCTCCTCTGACAGTCGGTTAAAAACGTATTATACATAGCTTGATGCCATCCCGCAGCTAAGTAGCAGGGTGTGCAAGCAGAGGAAACCTTAGTGTTAAGACACACTCCGGTTCCCCCATTCCGCCAAATTGAGGCATTGCGTTGAGTGGCGAACTCAACGCCGCGCTTTGCCTTAAAGCACATTCAAACCCAGGAAATGAAAAATTCCATTTCCTGAGTAATCGAACCTTACTGCTTGTGCCTTTGTGCCACGACAGGTGTTAAAAAGTTGGTGATTATATTTTAATACAAAACATCGTAAAATGTTAACTAACAACGAAAATAATAATAGATTAAATATCACCAATCAGAGTAGAATAAACAAACGAATCAATTCTGGTGATAGTAATCGAAAGTAACCCTTGAATATGTGATATACGGGAGATGATCAAATTTGCTCAGACGATCTTGTTTTCCAATTAACCATCTCGTTAATTATTTGTTTTATCAGTATCGAGTCAAAGAGAAAATGTTTTTGCTGAATTGTTTTTAACTTTACTAAAGGTATTTTTTCATTAAATCTCCTCGTGATTGCAAATCGGAATGCTCCATATTATATTTACTATTTGGTATATATGATTTTTTGCTATATTTTATAATACATTCAATTATTTTTTTTTTAATTAATATATTAAGAATTTTTAGTTTTTCAGAGGCCAGACGTGGCGCAAAGGCATAAACGTGTGACTGTTAACGCGACTGGTTGTAGATTTAATTCGAAGTGGAAGAGAACCCAGGAATGAGAATATTAAATATTTATAAAAAAGAAATTGTTTAGTATCGTCATTTCATCGCTGTGGTAACAAGGTGCGCGGCGTTGAGTTCCGCAACACAAAACGACATTCCTCACCTGGCGGAAAAGCGGGGAACGGATTACATAAAAACGAAAATGTTTAACACTATAAAGTTGCCAAGTTCCCTGTGACTACCCACTTATAAGGCGGAAAAAAATAATATGAAGGAAAATAATTCCTTCTTTTATTTAAAAAAAAAAATAACTAATTGCACGAGATCATCCGGATTCGTAATCAGCCAAAAAGGTTAAAGTACGTAGTATCCAATAATCAATATATATATTTGTATTTTAAAAATACACTTACATGTAAATAGAGATCTATAATATAAATCAATTAGTATTGTTTGGTGGTAGGAGTGTTCGTCCTCCGTCTGGCCTCAAGTGACCACTATCATGTCAAAGACGAACTGCCAAATATCTTGTGATGTGTTCCGGTTCGATGGCATGTGCGTAAGCCAGGTTTACTTTCCCCTTCTCCCACCCATTCTTTTCCCCAAAAATGTGGTGGTTCCGATAGCGACTACTACATTATCCTCCCCTTCCGGGCCCCCTATCCTCTAGGTTGGCAAACGCATCTACAACATCTCCCCGGGTGGTGTAGGATGTTCATGGGCGAAGGCGTATCCACTTTTACCATCAGGTGGTCCTTCTGCTCAAGTTTGGGCCATCCGTTATCCATAAAAAAAAAAAAAAAAAAAAATAGTATGAAAACAATTACAAGCACTTTTTACTCTCGATAATAAGTAAATAAGTATCAATCTTAGGTATTTGTATCTACGGCTCTTTTGACAGTTCTGGAGTCACAAGCCGCTGTATCAAGTGGCTAATCGTCAAATAAAAAATCTATATGAACTAGATATATTTTTTGTACTTACTAAGATATATTTATTTTCTTTAGCTTCACGTTGTATTCAGAACACAGAAGGGTAGACAGAGGGAATCAGTGTGAGAACCTAGTGTTAAGACACTCCATTCTATATTTTCAACAATTCCGTTCCCCTACTCTTCCGCCGAGAATTGCGTAAGTTGAGTGGCGGAACTCCAACGCTGCACATTGCTATAAACAGAGCAAGGGAAAATGAAAAATAGTAAATATTGTTTAATGTTTTCATTTCCTTTGAGTGGGAATCGAACCTACACTTTTTATATCCACAAAAAATTGGCAAGTCGTTAAAATATTTTTATAGTACATTTTCTAAGTATATTTAATTTATGATATAATTATATAAAAATAACATACAAACTGTACCTTGCAAGCTTCATCAAACATTATGAAATTTACCTGAAACGCTAAATCATTGCGGTGACCTAAAAATTTAAGAGCAGTTTCCGTCTCAAGATTAATTAGTCGACGACGCAAACACTTATCTAACATCTAATTGCATTGGAGCGAAATAAATGATTATCTCTTCTCTTGAATTGCAGTAAATATAAATATAATGTTTAGGTTTAGTTACTTTTCCAGCACTCCAGTGTACAGACGTAAATTGACATGGCAGATGAAAATCAAGGCAAAGCTTCTAAAACTAAAGTAAGTATATATATAATAGAAATATGTATATATTATTTATTTAACAAAATATAACAGGTATATAAAATATCTTTATTAATATCTATATTAATTATTATTATTTTTATGAAAAAAAGATTTAGTTTTTTTTTAAATATAATATTTGTTTTTTTTTCATGATTAATGTAATCATGAATAACCGGATTAATCGCAATGATACGCGATTAATCCGGTTAAAATAGTTTCATTTACTATGTGTAATAATCGCGAAAATCAAATAGCTCATTAGTTTATAATATTAATAGAAAAGCAAAAGTGAAAAGAGTCAAAGCCGGAAAGAATCAGGCGTCGCAGAAGATGAAATAAAACAATTTAAGGAAAACCTCCTGCAATCTGTAACCGGTGAAGAGTAAGTATTTTTACATAATATTTTTCTTATTTAATTGAATAAACAACTATTTTGTGGCATATAAAGTTAAAATATAAGCATATTGAAATTCGATAGAAGAACACATAGATCTAAGCTTTCTAATATTTCTAGCCGATTATACTATTAATTTTCCTTTCGTTTGATGTATTTATATACAAAGGACAACAAAAAAGTATTAATGTTGTTTTTAAGCTTTATCAAGTACATAAATGTCTCTCGATGCCTGATTATTTAAAAAGCAGCTTTACGATTTATACCGGATAGCAGGGTAGGCAAGGAGAACTTAGTCCCAAAACACTATATTCGTCGGAATTTCAGTATTTTCATAGAAAATAAAGGAAAAAAACCACTTTCTATAAAATTAACCAGATAATTATTGCTGATAATGAAAAAATGCACTTTGACCCATAGACTGACGAAAGAAAATATATCATATTCTTTAAATTAGATTTTAGCGTTTTCATTAGGTCCCACTTTAAAATTTACAAAGCTTTTTAAGAAAATATCCCCTTTCCTATATTGAAATTGTTGAAGCCAGTGTAAAATTACAAAGAATGTTTGAAACAACGAAGCCTTTTAAAGATACTGGCAATCTCTCATCGCAATAAATAAATTTTAATTTTAGTACGAGGGCACTATATTGCAAGGACAAATAATAAAACATGAAATCTATTATGTTAGTCAGAAATTTGCTTTTAGTTTATTAATATCGAAAATTTTATTAAATTAATAATATTTGAGGCCATCGTGGCTCAGTGGGACAATATGTGGCAATAAACGCGATGGTTGTAAGTCAAAATCAAAAATCAAATAATTTTATACAAAGGAAGAAATTACAAGCTTCATTTTTTGAACGTCAAATGATTTACCACCAGTTCACTAAATTTAATACCTAAGACCTGAGAAGAATCGGCGCAAGAAACTCAGCGGGATTTTTTTTTTCTTTATTCAATACTTTACAATTATTTATTAGTGACAATGATACCTTTTAGTTTTATATATATTCAAATCGTTTTCATTTTCCCGGTCTTGTAAGTCAAAGCGCGGCGTCATGTTCCACCTTTTAATACGAAGTCTTGAACTATGGTAAAAAAATTTTTTCTGCTTTCCCTGTCATATGGGAATAACTCTTCAATTTGCCTATAAAAGGTAACAGGTTACGCAGAAAAAACATATCTCTCCATCTTGCACCTTCTTCAAGGCAACAATAACCTGCTTTATCAGCGTTTAAGTACCAATGTGAATTATAATTGTATGCGGTCCCATAAATAAAATTAGTACTTTAACAATTCTATACAGCTAGTTACATCTCAACTACGCCATGAGGATGTTGTGCATTTAGCTCGTGTATGTTTTATAAAAATGTCGAGAACAAGCCATACTAATATTTTACAAACATTACCTTCTTTTGAAGAAAGCCTGAAAATCAAGTATGAAATACCAAATTATAAGACGTAATTTAAAGGCTGTGTAAGAAATTACCCAACTGGTATAAGATTTGAAGTGTCAAAAGCAGAATTTTCGAAAATCTCACTAATTAATTTGTATTTTACTGAAAGTTTTATACAAGAACATTACTCAAAGAGTACAAACTTTCACTTAGCAACTACGTGATTTCCACAATAAATAAGTTTTTTGTTGTTTGTGGGGAATTTGCTTACTTAAGTGTTTATAATCATAGATTCAAACTTGTAACTGTCGTAAAATGAAGCTACTGAGGCGCAGTGGTCCAATATTACACTGTATTCGGAATTTACGGGTTCGATATCGTATTATGTTTTTTTTAGCTTGACGCTGTATCTCGCATATCTCTCGCAAGGTAGGCAGAGAGAATATAAGAACCTAGTGTTAAGACACTCCGTTCTTTTTCATCAATTCCGTTCCCCACTTTCCACCGGATGTATTAATCATAATTTAAAATATTTATACTTTTCTGGGGGAAGGGATTAAAATGAGGGGATTTAAGACTTCGTTTTCTCTGCCTACGCACATAATATAGTAAAACTTGAAAGAAATGAAACATCTACTTGGTAACGCTAACAAGCAATATAACGATGATACAATAGTGGTCATAACACAATATTTTTTATCTTTTTATAAACTATAAACTATAGAAAAAATCCGTACATTGTACAATATTTTCAGCTCAATTTTATCTGAAAACAATATAGAAGTAGAAGAACCGCGGACTTATTCAGTAAAAGCACGCCAAAGCCTGTCCGTACCAGACAATGTTCTAGCCGAATTGGACGAAACAAAAATATTTGAATTGAAAGAGGTATGTGACTGTTTTTTTTATATATTTTTTGTTACAAGAACTATATACCACTGCAAAAAGGTTAACATTGCTGTCAGAATTGTACTACAATTAACGAATATGATTTTAGAACTTTAATAAATTCTGAAAATATATTTTACCTGTCCTTTTTTATTGTGATGTTCTAAAGAACCTAAAGTTAAAGTAAATTGGCACACCATTTTCATTTTCTTATAAATATTTTTCTTATTTTCTTATAAAGATTGCTAATACTTAAGATTTTAACTAAAAGAGGAGACCAGTTTCAAATGAAATGCATAAAAAAATAAAATTGTTACGAATAACTCAAAAACTACCAGATCATCTATCAGATCTTGATTAAATTTAAATAGAACCATTTAACACTCACACACACACTTTAACAAAAAAAATATCATCAAAAATGTTTTAGCAGTAAAAAAATTACAGTAAAAATATCTCACATAAAAAATACATTCAAATTGAGAACGTCGTTATTTTTTGAAGTCGGTTAAAAGAAACGATTATTTTCATTTCAATTGCACAATTAAAAAATATTTAAGTATGTTAACATAATTTTTTGAAATAGGCGTTCCTCCTCTTTGATCTGGATGGTGATGGGTACATTGACCACAACGATTTACGCGGAACATTAGTCAGTCTAGGAGAAAGGGTCGACGAGCAAGCTGTTAGGAATATGCTAGCTGAAGTGAGTAATTAATTGTTTAATAATATGTTTACTTTCAAATAATATTTTACGCATCTTATTTTTGTATATTAGTCTAAAAAAACGTATAAAAAATTTGTAGGCGTTGAACGCGTTAGCTGCTAGAGCGCTTGGACGGTTTCCAACAGGCGCGGGTTCGAGTCCCGTTGCGTTCAAATTTTTATACATTTCCTAAAAATCGAATTTCGATCATCTAAATGTATAATTAACACTTTAAACTACCAAAAACATTCTATTAAATTTACCAAAAACAGCGGCTTTCTAAGATAATAAGCTGAAATAAAAGATGCAAAAAACACGCATTATTGATTGATAACGGACGGCAAACGAGCAGAAGGACCACCTGATGGTAAGTGGTTACCTTCGCCCATAGACATCTACAACACCAGAGATGTTGTAGATGCGTTGCAAACCTAGGGGATACTGATGGAAGGGGGGACAATGTAGTAGTACATTCTTATAGGAGTTAATTTTTTAAAATTTATGTTTTCAGGGGTTTTTTGTTTTTTTTTTTTTTTATTTTAAATCACGGTATGTATTGTAGATTTAGTATGTACGCAGTTTTGACGTAACTTTAAATAGCACATTTTACGGTACAAAAAAAAAGTAGTGAAAACAAGCTATTGTTTATACTATTTAAGCAATACTATAAAATTTTATGCTCCTACGAAAACCTTTGTTACATACGTTTGTATAGAATAGTAGCTTTCCGCCCGCGGCTTCGCCCGCGTGGAATTCGGCTATATCGCGCGACGTATAAGGAGTAGCCTATAGACTTTCCCAATGTCTAGATTATTTGTCAAAAAAATATATAAAAAATAAAAATATTTTTTTATAAAAATTTTTTCGCGATAAAAAATATCCTATGACCTTTCCCAAGTTCACTTCTACCTTCATACTGAATTTCATCAAAATCGGTTCAGTGGCTTAGGCGTGAAAGCGTAACAGACAGACAGACAGAGTTACTTTCGCATTTATAATATAAGTAAGGATAAAATGTATAAAATATGTGCTAGGTTTGAATAACTTGATGGACTTGCTTACATTTTTATTATTAAGTAATTTATTTATCCTAAAATAAATGAATTCTAATATCTATTAACATTTAAAAAATAGTATCCAATATACAGACATGTAGCCGTTACTTAATAAACCTAATTATTGAATAGTGTTTCTGGAAAATCTTTGTAAAAGACATGAATGTTGTAATTTGACAAATATTTGTAACCTATTTGTTATTTTTGAATACTAATACTACATGTGAGTATTTATTTTTCCCTTATAAATAATTTATTTTCATAGTTCATATTTTGTCCGCACTATGATTCTTTAATAATATATGTATATGAGAAAGGAAAAATGTGTGGCAAAAGCCGCTTTACCATTTTTCCTACAAAGCGGGGTAGTAACATTACGACACTCCCTTCTCCACTTACAGCCCGAATTCGAAACATTGTGTGAGAAAAAATGAAACTCAACGCCGTGCTTTGTCTTATCAGGGTGGCAAAATGATAATAATTTGAATATAATCATTCACCCGAATGAAATAGAAATCGAATCCACAACCAATCGCGGCTACAATGAAATGTTATTCCACTGTGCCACGATGGCCTCATGTTAAAATCAGTCTACAATTAATGTAAAAAATATTTGTAGTAAAGTAAAAAGACAGTCGCTTAAAAATTACACAGCCTAGCGTTATTTCTTATAAATATATAATAAGTAATAACTTAACGAATAAAAAACAACGAAAACAAACAATTTAATGGCAAAAAAGATAGGACCAAGTATCTGATCGAGATGTCCTATAGGGCATATTATATATGCCCTACAGTTTAGTGTTTATGTCATATTTTCTTACATGTGGTTATTTTTTATTATTTATGATTTTTTTTGATTATTTGTTTGTAAACTGTATTATTTCGTGTATGTATGCAATAAAGAGTTTATCTATCAGATAGATCTATCTGATGTGTGATAATATGCTAAACAAAAAAAGACAATCTATATAAATTAACATTAAATATTACAGGCCAGAAACCCATTGGACTTTGACTCTTTCGTCAATTTACTCGGATATAAAACCTTGGAGCTTGATTCTGAGGAGACGCTTATTGCAGCTCTCTCCCGATGGGACAGTGAAAATACTGGATATATATCTGAAGAAAGGTAAATCGATCAATAAATCGATTTTTATATTAATAGGAAAATAGAAAAATATTAATAGGAAATATACGTATCATATTTTATAATATGTATGTACCAGTATATGCCCTTTCGCCTAGAGGAAAAACTAGTGACCGTTTTTTTATGAAACTCTTGAGTTACTATACGTTAGAAATAGACTTTATATAAAGTTACGTTGGTAAGGCAACGCGTGTTGTACGCGTCAACGGGGTAATAAGTATTTTTTAAATAAAATGTATAATCACATAACATGATAACCAAATTTTAATTGCACTAAAAGGATATAAAAGGCTTTTTTTTTAGTAGATTTCCTAAGCCTACTCTCAACACCATACTTTGTTGTAACAGAGCGAGAAAATGAAAATAAATTAAATATAATATAAATATTATATTTTATTTATTTTAATTTTTTAATTATATTAATTAATAAATTTATTTGTTTAAAATAAATTTATTTATTTTAATATTCGGGGTAAACCCCGACTGGCAACCACCCCACAAACATCACAACAGTCAGATCCAACGTAACCTTTCTTCAAACGAAACTCGGCGAACATATTTTATTTATTAATTTAAATTAATTTTCATCTTTTAATTCTTGATATCATATCACATACTAACTTCTAGTAACTTCTATATAATAAATTATGCCAAATTTATATATTTGCTTGTGAACTTTTACCAAAAGAACCCTTGTCCCTTCCCGATGGGACCGCGACAATTCCAGATATATTTCAAAGGGTAACTGTGACAAAACTTTTTTGAATGTATCGCATTTGTTATCTTTATTTGGTACAATAAGTTTTTATTTGAAAAATGATCGCGATTCTCTTCCGTTGGGGACTAAATGTTATAAATAAAAAAAGTATGTAAAGAAACCTTAAAAGAAACCTTTTTTTACAGGGTTATGTTTAAAGAAAATTATTTTCTATTTATTAAGCGTAGTTGAGCTCGAAATATATATTTACATTTTTTAAAAATTTTACGCCTCTTCCGGTATAGCAGTTAAACAAAACCTAGTGTGGAAGCCATCTGTAATTTGCATTCCGTTCCAATTTGTGACACTACGCTTTGCCTGACCTGAGCAGGGAACTTAAATCATTTAATTATATTTCGCCCGTGATTGAACAAATGGCATCCCGAGAATCGAACCCACAATACGTTTCCCAGACGCCGTTCCACTGCGCTACTAGACTAGTAGCCTTAACAGTCACTAGCATCACCAAGTTAAATAAAATAAAAATATATTAAAAAAAACTTGAACAATATATAAATAATATTATTATATAAGCAGAAACATACAAATATGTTATAAATAACTCCTAATTTAAATAAAAACATTAGTAAAGCAAAATATTGAATTCTTAAATATTTAAGAGGTATATTGAAATCAATTTCGACAATTCGCATTGATGACATTTTTAATCAACGAAATTCAGCTTTCGGTCCCTAGACGGACCTCCCAAATAGTAATTACGTGATATACCTATTAAGTCATAGCCCTTAGGGACATCAAAGTAATATTTGGATATAATTTTATAGTGCTAAATAAATATGTGTAAATGGTTTACACGTTTGTGGCACAGTGATTAACTATACATGACGTAGAGGTGGTGGTGGTCGCGAATTCAACCTCCGATTTATGATTGCGGTTTTATGCTTTTATATGAAACGACTAAATTAAAAAAAAATAATTAATATTTTCAACGCCTGTCGAGGCGCAGAGGCACAAGCGTGCAACTGTAAACGCGACAGGTCGTGGGTTCGATTTCCACTCCAGAAAATTGAATTTTTCATTTCCTGGGTTTGGTAACAAGGCAAAGCGCGGCGTTGAGTTCCGCCACTCAGCACGCAATGCCTCAATTCGGCGGAAAGTGGGGAACGGAGTGTCTTAACACTAGGCTCCTCCTGCTTCCCCTGCTGTATGCGTGATACAGCGTGAAGCTATGTATGTATGTAATTAATATTTTCTTCTGTATGCAGGAAAGTGAGAAGCAAAATAATTATGACATTTTAGCTTACCAAAAAAAGAATACCGACTTGGAATAAAATGTACTATAAGGTACGATTATAACCAATAGCTCACAAAGATTGGACTAGACTTCAAAAAAGAAGGAAGTTCTCAAACCCACTTGCTTTCTTTCTGATGTGGTTCCATTTAAATTTTATTAAAACCGGACAAATAGTTTTTGCGTTATTCGTAACAATGTTACTTGACGTGCATTTTTTTTGTTACTAAATTAATTATCTCTTCTGATATAAACATTCCAACAAAACCAAATACAAATTATTTTACTCATATATCCTATCAAAGAACGTCAAGAGAAAGCATTTTCAATAGTAAAGTTTTCTAATACCAATAATAATTAATATCACATCGTCACGTAAGATAAGAAACAACTTAGCGCGAACTATTCGGATAGGCCAACTTATCTAATCTCTGTGGTATTGACGCTTACCAACTTTGCCCAGTAAAACATATGTTTAATAACGAAGTTTTATGAAAATCTATTGATCCTTTCGTCGTTGGTTAACGACTTCAAGAAAGAAGGTAATTAATTCCACATATTAAATGAAGCTATTTTAACCAGATTTATCGGAGTAGATTGTCTACCTGTGACCACGGACTACTGTAAAGTGTTCGAAACGTCAGATTTCTTTTTTTTTTTAACTTCGAGCTATAACCCGCATATAGCAGGGTAGGCAGAGGGAACCAGACAACCAAGTGTTAAGACACTCCATTCTCTTTCAACAATTCCGTTCCCCACTTTCCGCTGAATTGAGGCATTGCGTGTTGAGTGGCTGAACTCAACGCCGCGCTTTGCCTTGTTACCAAACCCAAGAAATGAAAATACTAAATTTTACATCTCCTGGAGCGGGAATCGAACCCACAACCTGTCGCGCTTACAGTCGCACGCTTGTGCCTCTGCGCCACGACAGGCGTTTCATTCAATATGTGTAATAATCGCCAAAATCAAAGAGCTCGTTAATTAATTCCACTTTTTACTGAGTGAACCAATTTGGATAATTATTTTTTATATGAAAGGTAGTGCTTCTAATGTAGTCGTAAGTTTAGTTACTTACACTTTCGGAGCAGTTACTTAATACTTTTTACAATAGATCCCAGAAAAACAACTCTCGGAGAACTTTCCATTTTGGTAAAATTCTTAAAAAATTGTAAAAAGACGTTTGTGTGTTAATGGTTATTACCAATTAGGGGATTTTTATAAATGATAACACACTCCCTTGGGAATGAAATGCTCCCTCCAGTCTGTTTCAAAGGTATCTACGTTAATAATAAAAAGAATTGTAACCATTGTCGAATATAAAAAAAAAAAAAAAAAAAAAAAAATATGTCCCGCCGAGTTTCTTTGCGCCGGTTCTTCCCAGGTCTGAGGCATTAAATTTAGTGAACCGGTGGTAAATTATTTGACGTTCAAAAATGAAGCTTGTAACTTCTTATTTTGAATAAAAATTATTTGACTTTGACTTTGACTTTGACTTTGAGTTAAGATCTGACGAGTAGTTTTGAGTCATTAGTAATAATTTTACTTTTATATTGTATTTTATTTGAACTTTTTTTTTTTTTGAATTTCTTTTTTTTTATTTGAATTTTTTTTTTTTTTAGAGGAAGTTACATTCCATTATTTATTTTCAAATTCTATATTTAATTATCTAACTTTTGTATCATTATATTCTATTTTAAATACGCTTGTGTATTATTTGCAATTCAGTATCTCTGAAGCATTATTATTTCTTAACAATAAGAAAAAATAATCATTAGGGCAATAAAACATTTTACTTACAACAATTAAAAATAAACATTCACACACTTACAGCCATGTAAAAATTGAACGCAGCAAGATTCGAACCCGCGCTCTTGAACCGTCATAAAATTATTTAATTTTCAAAATCTACAATCAAATTATATTTCAAATTATGCACATATAGATGCTTGCAACAATAATCTTTCCTAAATATCTGACCCATTATAAGCAGTCCATTAATAAATTTATAAATAGATACAGTCATAGTCATGCTGAGTCAGAATTAATTACCTTTAATGAATCAGTTTAATTAAGTATTGAAGTATCGTAGTAAAGCTTTCTTTTTGTACTAACACGACTTGTTACAATGAATCACATTTGAATGGAATTTATTTTTGAAAGAGAAGTAATATTCTTAAAAAATGTTTTCATAGCGCTACAAGTTGAAAATTCATCATGAATGTATTATTCTATGTTTTTGCGGAGCCTTGAATGAACAACATATCGCCATATTTTATTTATAAAACCAATTAACGTTGTATAAAAAAGCTTATTAAACATTAAATGTGTTAAGTATATATAGCAAAATACAATTACTCGTAGTATTTTATTAAAAGTTGTTATATGATTTGGGACGAGTGATTTGTGACTGTTCCCTATCTATTTCTTTAAATTCACGCTGTATCCTGCATTATAAGTACGCACGGTAAGCAGAGAGAACCTGAAAAACCTAATGTTAAGACACACCTGTTCTCTTCAACAATTCCGTTCCCCACTTTCCGCCAGATTGAGGCATTGCGTGCTGAGTGGCGGAACTCAACGCCTATCTATTTTGAAAGAAGAAAATAAAATTTTCGTATAACAATGGCTTTCTTTACCATAAAAATAACAGCATTTTAAGATGTTATTCAGCCTGTATGTATCCCTTTGAATGTTACTTTAAATTGAAATTGGAAAAAAATATTGCTAATCTTCTGATATGGATGAGGGTTTCCAATGTTAACCAATATTTATAAGTTACAAAACAATCATTAAAAACTAATTCGGAAGCTTTTACAAAGTATTATTCCCTTTATACAGCTTTAAAAAAAGGCAACCTACTAACTAGGCTAAGGAAGGCTGGGTAAAACGCTGCCTTTGTCTTACTGAGGATGGGTTCGATATGCACTCGGGGAAAATCCCCGGGAGGGCATATCGAACCCATAAATCGTCAAGCTGGAAGTCAAATATTACCCTTAATTATACCATGACAGCTTCCAAAAATTATCATAACACAAAAATATAAATCTTTTTCTATACAAGAAAATTAATAATAGGTATAATTATTAATATGATCTTCGCCACGATCTAATGACTTGGGGGAGATCAATTTCACAGAGAAAGAAGCGGACTATGCTTTGACGAGGCACCTACCATTCAGAAAGATGGCTGCAACTTCATAGATTACAAACAGTTTTGTAGCAAACTGTGTGGTCTTTTAAGAAACCCGATAAAGCTTCCTTTGGAAGTCTAAAAAGGTTGATATAACCGAGGCTATATGATTTATATTGCATAATAACTGATTTTCACATTATTATGAATTGTATTGCGTAAAATACGCAAAAAAGTGATTTTAACGCTTTCTCAAAATGTGCTAATCTGTTTTTGTTAATTTTATAAAAAATAATAAATTATTGTTGTATCTGTTTATTTCCCATAATTTCTCGCCTCGTGTACCTTTTGTATCTAAGTATAGACAACAGAATTAATCGATCTTTAATATCTACCACTCTCTATATACCACCGTCTATATGCCACCTTGACGCCCAAAAATATAGGCACTAAACTTTTTTTAACATAACCATTAAAATGTGAATAATTCTTTGTTAAAATAATATACACATACATTTATAAAATATTATAAGCAGACTCCGCTTTATCCCGCATAGCGTAGGAGTCACAGTAAACCTAGTTTCGATATAGTGGCAAGTGTTCGCCACTCCCCAATCTAATAATAAAAATATTCCAATAATGAAAAATAAAAAAAGAGGAACAAGTTGTTGACTGGAGATCTATCAAAAATGTTGCTACCAGAGATACTATGACTAAAGCAAATGTCTTAAAAAATATTGATTTTGTTAAAAGAAAAAAATTTTAGTAATGTCAGTTGTTTGAAAAAACTACTTAAGTTTTCATTGGGAAACAAGAGTTTAAGTAAAAGCAAATTTTATAGTGTCTTCATGTGAAAAGATTTTCAAAAGAGAAATCAAAGAAAATACGGACGACATCAAATCTTCGTTGTTTTTGTGGGATGTCTTTCATGTCTAACGTGACTTTAATGCTGTTACTATTAGTTCTTTCCAAAGTAATCATATTATCGCTAAAAGTGACGGATAAGTAAATGTAAGAGAATGCCTAGCTAAGTTTTAGGGCTGATGCTTCCTAACACGTTTAATCCGATTTCCATGTTTCTACAACCAAAGCTTATTAAAAAGAAAAATTCCAGCATGTTTTACCCCCTCTTAGAGAGAGTTCTTTAAGTAAGTTGATACTTTTTTTTATTATTTACAAATGCCTCAATTCAGCGGGAAGTTTTTTTCTGGGAACGGAGTGTCTTAACACTAGGTTCCTCAGGTTCCCTTGCCTACCCTGTATTTAGGTATATAGCGTGAAGCTAAAAAAAAAAAAAAACTAGTAACTATGTCACTTTCATTTCTTTTCTAAATTCCAATTCTAAAAACGTTAATCATAAAGTCTCGAAGGACGCAAACGATATAGTAATAAAATTCAAAATAAGCTACTAAAGTATTTCAGAAGAGCTTGGATTTAACATGAGCACGACGTCGTCCCCTTGTGAATTGTCTCCTACCTAGTTTTACTATCGAGATTATACAAAACGCACGTTAGGTAGCTTTTTCGATCATTCCTTTTTATTTCTTTTAACTTCACGCTGCATCCCGCAATACTAGCAGGGTAGACAGAGGAGACCTGAGAACATAGTGTTAAGACGATTCAGCCTTCTAAGATTTCTAAGCTAGCCAATTTTCTCTGCCGAATTGAGGCATTGCGAGCTTCGATACCCTGGAACTCAATACCGCGTTTTGCCTTGTTACATACCAGAGTGAGAGAATAAAAATACTAAAATGGTAATAATATAATAAATATTTACTTATTTTCATTTCCTGGTAGAAATTGAATCCATTACTCCGAAACTTTGCCACTACTGGCTCCTTAAGTTGAAAGTAACATGAAGACAAGTAATATTATATTCTCTCTCTGCTTTCACAATTGATGTACTAAAGGTGAATACATCACTCAGCACTCAATGCCTCATTTCAGCGGAAAGTGGGGGGGTTCGGAAATAGTTATAAGAGAACTGGAGTGTCTCGGGTTTTTTTTTCTTTCTCCTCTGCCTACCCCCAAGTTATGTGCGATACAGCGTGAGGCAAAAATAACTCCAGATATTATAATATTATTTCAATGAAGTAATAGATTCTACACACGTTGTTCATGAAATTAAGGTTAACACTTTAGAATTAAAACATATTTAACCTACGTTCCATTATACTTTAGCTGAAAAAAGTCTTTTTAAAAGCACAGATATTTGTGGTAAGCTCTATTATGTTTGTTACCTCTTTACTGCTACGTTCATGTGGGTCGTGGAATATGGGGTACATTTCTTAATTACATTGGTTACTAATGCGCCCTACTGAGATAGATATTTATTTTTACGCTTGATAATTTTTTAGCGTCGTTGTTAAAGTCTATTGATAATAGTGGTGTATCACCTTTTAGTGAATAAGCATGCTTTTTTTTAATATTTTAAAAGGTTATTAAACTCTTTAACCTCTCAGAGGCACAAGCGTGCGACTGAAAAACGCGACAGGTTGCGGGTTCTGATTCCCACTCCAGGAAATGTAAAATTTAGTATTTTCATTTCTCTTGGGTTTAACAAGGCAAAAAGCGGCAGCGTTGAGTTCCACCGCTCAACACGCAATGCCTCGATTCAAGTGGAAAGTGGGGAACTGAATTGCTGAAAGAGAATGAAGTGTCTTTAACACTAGGTTCTGTGGGTTTCGCTCACCCTGCTATATGCGGGATAAAGCGTGAAAGTTAAAAAATGGTATTAATATAGTTACTACGTGACTGATTATAGTATTTTGAAATAAAATTTGTTAAATAACGAATTTCTTAATAATCTTAATTAAATTCTTAATAGTCGAAATCTCGTTTTATTTCCTTATATAAAAATACGAACTGGTAGTAAGGGGAAAATTATTATTCCTTAAGAATATCCTATTAAAACAAGTTACAGTTTATCTTTCAATATGAAACGTAGAAAGGTTATACAACGTACGCAATATTGAACTATCAAATGTCAAGGCATTATATTAAAAAGATAGACGAAAGTATGACGTTTCCCCAACTTTGCTTCAATGATCCTAGAATATGTAAAAAGGAAAGAAGATGTAAATATACTCACTCGAGATCTCCTTTAAATACATCAAAGTCTGTGAACATTAGTTCGACAATTTGATGTGGGGCGGCGATGAACGTGTATAACAGACAGATGTCTTTTGGATAGGGTATCGGGTAGTCGGGACTGCTGAAACTGCCTTTTTCTTTGCCGTATGTTGATGTGAAGCGTATACAGGAACAACCTGCAAAAAGTAATAAAATATTATTTTTTTTAATTATCTTCTTGAAATTATATGTAGAATGAGGCCTTGGACATAGCGAGCCAACGACCCAAGTGGCCGCTAGTCCCTAGCGCTGTTTCGAACTCCTTTTTTCGCAACGCGATGGGCCCGGCACCCACATAGTGAATTCATGAAATGTTAAGGAGTTTCTTTTCTATTGTATCATAGGAATGTGTATTAGGAAAAATCATTACAGTAAAAAGTCCCTGTGAGTAGTCCTGTTCATTGTTTTAATTTATACGTTTAGGTAATATTTTAATATGTATGTTACATAATATTTTAATAGTAAATTCAAAGTAGCGCTGGCTAATACGTGTAATTTATGGAACAATCTATTCCTATTCTATAGAAATAAGACTGGAGTACCGTTTGCCAGTTTCCGAACGATTTTGAGACATTGTGTACTAAGTGACGAACCTCAACGCCGCGCTTTATCTTCCCAGAGTGTAGAAATTAAAATAATTCCCCGAATGGGAATCCAACCTGCAACCAGTCACGTTTACTGACATACACTAGAAGCCAAAGACAGACAAATAACTTAACAATCACAAATAACTAAGCTACACGACAACTATAATAAACGAACATCATTATTTTCCCGAACACTTTTTTTACCAACGTTGTATGAATTGTTAAAAACGGATTTAAATTTTTCGTTCTAGAAATTTCTTTTCACAGTCTGTGTTTTAAAGCTTCAAACAAAAGGCGACTGAATTTTAGCTCCCTTAAATATTTGAGTAACGCCTGAGGCCGTTTCGAAATTAGAACCGTGGATGATTACTCGGGTAGAAGTGTTGTATAATCGCCGGTTGAAGCCAGCCACCGGAAATTGGGACGGCTTGACCACGCCATCCGGCATCATGAGATATACACCCCTTATGATATAGACGATGCATTTCATATTGATTAAAGCCAAAGCCGAAAATTGGCATGGTCTAACCACACGACTCGGGTTCCCTATTCAGCTGATATAATATGGAAGCGTGTTTCTGGTTAGAAATTGCTTATGAAATGTTTACGCATCTTAAGTTATTGTATCGTTGAAAGAGTCCTCACTTCCTGTTCTTTTAAGATATTTATGTGTTTTATATTATAACAATATAAGAAAGCAATAAAAAATATTTTTGTCCAAATTTGAGACATTGCGTGTTTGGCTTCGGAACTCAACGTGATTTGAGTTACCAAAACGGAACAATTTAAAAAAAATATCATTCCTCCAAGTGGGAATCGAATCCACAACCCTCACATTTGCAGTTAGACGCCGTTCTACTGCGCTATGATGGTTTCAAACTATACTTTATATTTTATATCATAAATTATAATACTTCCATAAAGATAATTATTTAACCTAATTTCCCAATTAAGTCAAAGATGTCGTTTGGCACAAAAACCAAGTATCTAAAGGGCTTCAATAGGTTAGCTGCCAACAGAGTTCATTGAGTAAATGAAGATCAAGCACAAAGGAAAGAGCTACTTTATTTGGATTAAATGAACCGTTCGAAAACGTTATTCATAGAGCTTTTTTAATATTGACACCCTAAAAAACTTTGTAATATATTTCAATATCTAAATACTTATACATAAATTTAAAATTTTATTTGATGGTGAAGATTTTACTATATGCACGCAAAAAAGAATATATTTGTCAATTTAGGTGATTTTCTAAAAATAAAAAAAATAGATATAATATACATTCTTCTCATATACGATTATTTAACTACTGAAATTATTTGTACGTGAAATACAGTACAAGTACCTACCAGATGCAAATGCTAATTTCAAGAATAATTCCGTTGCCTGCCTGCCCTGTATGGTTATATAGTTACTAGTATTAGTACTACGTTGGTTTCCGCCTCCTAACATACGATATAAAAAAGTACAGAAAGAAGAGATCTCTAAGATCTTAATTATACGTGACATGGAAGATATTATGTAATAGTTTAAAAAAATACAATTTTCTATGTAAAATATTTAATATCCAAACAGTAACTGAAATGTATTGTGCGATGAAAATCAAAAAGGGTATAAGAGCGAAACACGAATACGTCAATCATCGAAAAATTGGTTCATTCATCAGAAAAACGAAACAAGGGTTACATTTTAGCTGTTGATGCGGTTTTTCATAAATTTAAATTCTTTTGTTAAAACATTTTGTATGTGAGCCAGCAAAAATTTAGTTAAGTTAAAATTTGTTCAGTACAATGAGTTTTGTGTAATTTGATTGACATAGATACTTTGCCTGTTTCGCGTTATTAAGCAGTATATAAAAATAATTAAAAAATAATAAAAATTATACTTAATACTTCTATAATAATTCTATATTTTCTTAAATATAGAATTATATAGAATTATTATTATATATAAGTAAATATTACGTTCAGTGCAAAATAATATATTTACTTGTACAATAGTGAATGATAGTATTAACTTAACCATTCAGTCAATATTATAAAATAAATTGTGTTTTAAAAAGAAATATGAATATTTTTCTTTCTATAGTTCTAACAACAATATCTCATACATACATACATACATACATACTTAGCTTCACGCTGTATGCCGCATATTGCAGGGTTGGCAGAGGGAACGTAGTGTTAAGACACTCCGTTCCCCACTTTCCGCCAAATTTAGGCATTGCGTGCTGAGTGGCGGAACTCAACGCCGCACTTTGCCTTGTTTTTTTTTTTTTTTTATACCACGACGGTGGCAACACGGCACACGGCCCACCTGATGGTAAGTGGTTACCGTGGCCTATGGACGCTTGCAACACCAGGGGCATCACTTACGCGTTGCCGACCCTTCAAAAACCTATTTATTCCCCTTTTGAAGAACCCCATATACCAAGAAAATATTCCTTGTTACCAAGCCCAGGGAATGAAAATCCATTTCCTGGAGTGGGAATCGAACCCACAACCTGTCGCCTTTAAAGTCGCACGCTTGTGCCTCTGCGCCACGACAGGCAACAATATCTCATGTTACACAAAATGTTACTACATATATAGGATGAGAAAAACACCGGTATTTTTTTATTATTTTCGTTGCATTATTTACTTATGGCTTATAGAAGTGCGTGTGCACTTGTGGGAGTGTGTCTAGAGAGCGTGTACTTAAGAACGAAGACTACAAAGCAATTTCGAGAGGATAGAGTACTAAGTCATATGTATGATATAATATTAACAATTGTGTATGTGTGCTAGCTAATATATCCACATAGGACACTATGTGAAACTATTGCATTCTGGCAGTCAGTCTAAATCCATTCGTAGCGTAGACTGCTCACTCGAATATATTTTATGAGTTAGGTGGCGAATTATAAATATTTTTATGTACAAAAATAATTGTAATCAAAATATAGTAGTACTTTCTATATAATACATATTTGTTGACTATAAGCAGAAACACAACTGACCGTGATCGACATATAAAGTGACGTGTGTCTTTAGAAGCTACAAGAATAAGTTAAACTTTTTACTTGAATCTATGTTCTTTGAATAAATGTAATATTAGATGGGGTTATTATAATGCTGAGTTTTTTTAAAAAGCTTCTTCACTTAGAGATATACTACACATACTACTACCAATAACGATCGTTTATGGAAAATATATTTCCTTAGACATGTTAACCAGATGGGCGCAGGTTAGAGCTTTCTGTAATATTAGATAAGCATATAATGCTGAGTTTTTTTAAAAAGCTTCATCTAGAGATATACTACACATACTATTACAAATATCAATGGTTTATGGAAAATATATGTCCTTAAACATGTTAACCAGATGGGCGCAGGTTAAAGCTTTCGCTCTTAGAAAAAAAATCTTATTTTTAGTTGTTATTTATTTCATATTTTAATCATCGGTATGGATGGAGCTTTATTTTTATGTCGTATTTATATATATTATGAGAGAAAAATGTCTTCTATGGGTTAAAGATGACATTTAAATCATTCCTCCCTTTTGTAGAATCATAATAAATAATTGCGGCGTTGAGTTCCGCCACTCAACACGCAATACCTCAATTCGTCGGAAAGTGAGGAACGGAATTGTTGAAAAAGAATGGAGTATCTTAACACTAGGTTCTCTGGTTACCTCTGCCTATCCCACTGCATGTGGGATACAACGTGAAGTTAAAAAAAATACTTAATATTTTCTTTTGTAATATCAGTTTCTTTTGTAATATCATTTGAAATGCAAAAATACTTAGGGCCCGCCATTATTATTTCTGCTTTATTAATTCAAGTACCAAAATTATTATTACCTAAAAAGATATGAACATTAAAAAAATTCGTTGTCAGAATAACCAATTTGCGTCGTAACGTAATGTGAGCTACGTAAAGGTGATATAAAGTTATAGGGAAAACGTGACTTAAATAATATGGTAATAAATGTATATAAGCCATGTAAGAGAGAGGCGCGAAAATATTCAAATATATACCTACGTTAATCCTTCCCACTTTATTGAAATATCATATTATACAATATTTTACTGTATTATTGGGAAATATATGACTATAACACGATAGCTACAGGTTCGATTATTGCTCAAAGCAAACTTGTTTTAACATTTGATTTGATTGAACAAAGTTCTGGCAAAATGGGTGAATAGATAAGATGAATAATGAATGATGAATGAGCATGATCAGGCTCTTTATACCTTTCCTACAAGATACGGATGATGCGAAAAATAAAAATATTTGGCGGAACAAATTTACATGTTTTATTTTTTATACGTATTAGCTTCACGCTATGTCCGGCTAAGAACCTAGTGTTAAGACACTCCGTTTTCTTTTAACATTTCCGTTCTCCACTTTCTGCTGAATTGAGGCATTCATGCTGAGTGGCGGAATTCAACGCCGCGCTTTGCCTTGTTACCAGAACGAGGAAATTAAAATACATATTTTACATTTAAAAAGGTATAATTGTTTTATTATTTAACTCATCTTAGTTGTAAGCATAATTGATATACATTCATATTATGTGGACTTTGGAATAGTTGTCGTTAGATACTATTGTATACCTAGATCATCAACGTCTGTGTGAGTAATACAATTCGGAAATACTGGAAAGCTGGATGAATTGAAGCTGAATAATGATAATTTTAGTATATAATTATATTATATATTCTATAGAAATGTGATCCAAAATTGGTAAGGTCTTTGATTTTCCTTTTTTGGGTTTACGCTGTATCCCGCCATAGCAAGATAGATAAAGAGAACTTAAGAACCTAGTGTTAAAGTGACTCCGTTCTATTTAAATTTCCGTTCATCACTTTCTGCCAAATTGAGATATCACGTGCTAAGTGGCGGAACTCAACGCCGCGCTTTGCCTTGTTCCTGTATCTTAGTAATCAATAAGGAAATCTTAACTTCAAATTATTTTAAAGCTTCCACATAAAAATAAATCAATATTTTATGTAATATAAAAACATAGCATAGATAATGTTTTAAATGCATTAATGGATATGTCTCATATGTATTCCATAATTAAGGAGGCATCCCTTTTGGGAGTTACACATGTACCTAATTCAGAACAATCTTACTATAAGTTGAGCACGTGAGTTATTAATTATATGGATCATGTTGTTACATTAAAGACCATTATTGTTAAGTTTAGGCCTTACGCTGCTTGTGAAGGGTGAGTCGAAATAGCTAAAGTTTTATCGTAACCCGCATCCATAGGGATTGGCCATGTTTGTTCATTGAAGGCCAAATCCCTATAGAATGATAAGTACAATTTTATGAATAAAATAATGATGTAACTACGAAAATGTAGTTACTTGTTATAGTAATTTTATATTTTGAATAAAAAAAAATCTTATTTTTAAAGCAAAATATATGATAAAATATTCTTTACATTAAGTGTAAGTATAAAAATTTTTCTACGAAAAATATATTAAAGGAGTAAAATAAATAGCTAATTTGGTGATTTTAGACAGTGTTTGCTTTTTGGGCTATATTATTGTGAATTCAAATTTCTTTTGAAGATAAATATTTAAATTTATATTTTAAATGTCTCTTTACATTAACGCCTGTTGTGGCGCAGAGGCACAAGCATGCGACTGTAAACGCGATAGGTTGAGGGTTCGATTCCCACTCCAGGAAATGAAATTTTTCATCTCTATGCCTTAGTTTCAGCAGAAAGTGGCGAACGGAAATCTTAAGAGAACAGAATGTCTTAACACTATGTTCTCAGATCTCCTCCCTCTACCCTGCTATGTGCGGTATACAGCGCGAAGCTAAAAAAAAGAAATAAAAAGGAATATTCGAAAAAGTTACCTAACGTCACGTTTTTCACGTTCACGTTTCCTCTGCCTACCCTGCTGTATACAGGATACAGCGTGAAGCTACGTATGTATGTAAAGGTCTCTTTTGCCTTCCAATTTTTATTCCCTCCACCTCGTATACAATGCCTTTTTGTAATTGAACACATGTTTAAAAAGTGCCGAAAAGCTAAAAAGAAAATGAAATGACACTGCAAAGAAAACAATATCTTTTATATTATTATAAATAAAAATATATCTAAAACACGAAACGTAAGTAATAAGCAAAGTATATTATAACTGAGTTGAAAAGTTATCAGACTTGTAACCGTTTCCTTATAAAGTAATTTTAAAAGCTAAATTGTTGCTCATTTTATCAATATAATTTAGCTAAGCCTGTAAATGTATAATATTACAAGTTATATCCCGCGACTTCGTTTGCATGGACTATAAAATCTAAAATCTGATTTTTCTACTTTTCGTAGAAATTTCGAGTAATCCTCTCTTAGTGCATCCACATACTCAAGATGCCTTGAGAAATTTCAGCATTTTACGGACAGTAGTTTCGCCTATACGTAGCTGACAGCCACTTTGTAACGCAAGTTGTTTTTTATAATCAGATACATATTTCATTATTATATTTAATCATCTTTATCTAGCACAATAGATAAAAAGAACACAATTTTTAGCTCATTCTTGAGAAAAGGAAGATAGAATTTCGGAATTAAACATTGCAATTTATTTTAACGCATAGAGCGCATAGACTGGAGTTGAATGTTGCAATATATTTAACTACATACATAGCTTCACGCTGTATTTCGCACGTAACAGGGTAGGCAGAGGGAACCTAGTGTTAAGACACTCCGTTCCCCACTTTCCGCCGAATTGAGGCACTGCGTGCTGTGTGGTGGAACTGAACGCCGCGCTTTGCCTTGTTAGCAAACCCAGGAAATGAAAAATTTCACTTCCTAGAATGCAAGGGACTTACGACCCAAGTTTAGGTTTAAGGGGCCCCTTCAAAATGCACATTAACATTCACGTCCACAGGCCACGTTCCCCTCTCCACCTAACCAAATTTGAAAAAATCATACTATTGCCGCCTTTCAATAATTCGCCTATCATGCAAAAGTTAAATATATAATTGATGTATAATAGAGTCTTACAAATATTGTTTTAGAACTATCAAATTACTTAGAAATATATTTAGAAGCTAATAAAGTAAGTTCCAAAATTTCTTTCATTTCCGAACACGTGATGAAGTGTTAATTAGGTAGGTATTAAACTTGGAAGCTTTTAATGGAAAAACTCGGGGCTAGATACCGCTGCGTTGATTTAGTTCGAAACTTCGTCACTCGTTAATTATTTGCTATTAAGGTTGTCTGCAAGGCTTAAACTTTATTATAAATTTATTAAAATACATTTTTCGTTTGATTACGATGGGAACTTTTAATAAAGTGGACGGAATTTTATTATGAGATCTACGTTCTTTAACTGTGGAGTTTGTAAGACATTTTTTCGTTTTATTTTTATTTACTATGCAAATTAATTGTTTTTCAGCTTATCTTATCTTTCATGATACGGTTAGAGTTAGAGAATACCTAATGTTATGACATTCCGTTCTTCAATCTTCCCCAAATTCAATTAATTTCGTGTTGAGTTGCGGAACTTAACACCGCGCTTTATCATATGAGAACAGTCAAAAATTAAAAATATAATATGATCATTACTGCGAGTGGGAATCGAACTCACAACCAATGGCATTTATAGTTAAACGATGATCCACTTCACCACAATGGCCTCTAATCTGGTAATTGGCATTTATTACTGCGCTACAATGGCTCCCAATATAATTTTATCTTTTTATTTATTATTGAATTAATAAATACTACATATTATTCAAACATTTGCTAATTATAAATAATAATAGAACAAGCAAAACTATAAAACGTGTCTAGTGTCATCGATCACGCATTTTGCCCTGACGTTCAGCGTATATATTTTTCATATTACTATCTTCACGTCTTGCCTCCGCCGGGGACAGGCATGAAGAAGCGTCATACGCTACGGTCTCGACATATTTGTTTCGCCTCATCAGTGTAATCAACCTCTCTATACATGTCCTCGAACCTTTATTCTTTTTAATCGATTTGAAAAAAGAGGAAGTTCTTAATTCGATTGATTTTTTTTATGTTACCGAATATTTTTTTACTGGGTGGAGCGATTTTGAGTTTTCTTTTTTTATTTGATAGTTAATACTTCTGGTGTAGTCCCATTTAAATTTAGGTTGGTACCTTAATTTAAATAGGATAGATGTTTTGGTGGTAGGAGGTTCGTCCTCCGTCTGGCTCGCGACCACTATCATGTCAAAGACGAACCGCCAAATATCTTATGATGTGTTCCGGTTCGATGGCATGGAAGCCAGGTTTTCCCCTCTCCCACCTATCCTTTCCCCAAAATGTGGTGGTTCCGATAGCGGACTACTACATTGTCCTCCCCTTCCATCTATATCCTCTAGGTTGGCAACGCATACAACATCTCTGGTGTTGTAGAGGTTCATGGGCGAAGGTAACCACTTACCATCAGGTGGTCCTTCTGCTCGTTTGCCATCCGTTATCCATAAAAAAAAAAAAAAAATAGGACCACACCAGAAGATCATCAGATCTGATGAGTAGTTTTTGAGTTATTAGTAATAATATTAATTTTTACTATGTTTTATTATATTCTTTTTTTTAATCCTTATTATTATGCTACTTTTTACTAATATTATAGACACAGAATGGTTTGAGATTTCTTTTATATTTACAATACACGAGTTACAATTTTATAAATTTCAATATATACAATACTTAATTGTTTCCGGAATATTTACATTTGAAGGGAAATCTATCAATTCCTTAAATATATAGAGACGGAAGAATATGCAATTTACCATAGTTAAGAACAGACAGTAAGTGCAGAAAAAGAAAGAGAATATTCATATTATTAATTACATTAATAAAAGAAATATACACGCACTACCAAAATATATTATATTTATAGTGTGGATAAAGAAAATGTATATAAGGCAAGAGAAAATGATGTTTAATTAGAGTAACAACTCATTCTCAAGGGTAAAGTAAAACATTAGATGTTGCAAACTTGTTACCAAACTTTTGTATTATAATGCATTTCAATTATATTTTGCGAACAAAGTTGTCTTCAATTAGCGAAAATTAGAAAAAATATAACATTTTTCATTGAATTAATTAATGACATTTTATTACTATAATGAAGTGAGACCATCGTGGCGCAGCCACATTGGTTGTGGGTTCGATTCTCATTTGCGGGAATGTTTATTTTCCGCTTTGATAAACAAAGCGCGGCGTTGTTTTACGCCACTTAACACGCAATATTTTAAAATTGCACGCAAAGCGCTTGAGATTTCGAAAATTAAATTATACTCTATTTCATTATAGTACAAGTTAGTCGTGCTACATGGGTTCTATGGGAGAGGCCTATGTCCAGCAGTGGACGTCTTCCGGCTGACGACGACGACGACGACGACTTTGACGCTTTATCGACCTAATGTCAAGACTACTCCATTCGCCAAATACAATAGTGTACCCCTATAATATTTATGTTGTTGATTTAACGTATTTTTTAAGTCATTACTGTGAAAAACTTTAGCTTTCTTCGCTTCTTCTCCTTATGCAATTGGTTTAAGTTAAAAGTTAGAGTTTATATAGAGAAAGAGCGCAAAAAGCTAGTATTTTTTTTGGCTTGGTATATACTTTTGTGTAAAATGACATATCCGTTGCTATGAAAACGCATAAACAACGCCCTAATAATGGTGATATACAGATTTTTAAGATATAGTACGCATACGGTGTCAGATAATATCTAAGAATTATGATATTTTTATAGTTTGACCAAATAACTATAAACCTGAGAGCTCTATAACTTAAGGGTTCAAGCCAGATCACCTAAAAGCGCCATAATTTGCAGGTCTATAGCCATAAAAAGAGGGTTCGACGTCGTTTCATGGCCTCAGTTTCGCTATGGTAAACGACAATTTTCTGTTATAAGGTAAGATATTAAATTCTTTATCATATTTTCTTGTGATATTATCTGGTTTTATTTGAATTGCAAATCATAATTTAAGTTTTACATATGTATATATATGTAAATACATATTTAAAAATATATTTAAATATCGTTTTCCTCAATGTGTGAAGTATACATCTAAGGGAAAATACTAACGTAACGTACGTTATATATATATATATATATGACTAACTTTTTGAGAGGTATATAGAGAGTATCTAATAAATTAACGTTAGCTTCTGGTCATTCTGTTCCTAAGTTTGTGGTGCTTAGTGCGTGTGCATTGATGAATCATTGAGTCCTTGAGTCCTTGAAGGAATCTCTTTATATTAAATTGTTATAGGGACAAATTTCCATTTTCCTCTTTGCAATTAAAAAAACATCTCATAGATATAAATTTCAAGAACTTATAAACGCAATTTATTGAAAAATGCAGAAATCAGTTAGAGATTTCACAAGCCTCATAAAATACCCATATTCAAACGTAGTTACATAGAAACATTTTGTGCAACTTTATACACCTAAAGCAGTAGAAAATATTTTAATTTTAAAGTTCAGTTACAAAAATATCTGACTTGTGGCCTCGACAATCCAGTGTAAGGACGCAATATGAATTTACAAATATTTGTAAACGCTATCGTGGCGTAGTTGTTATGTGCCTCTTTATAAGCGATGGTTGTATATTCGAATCTTGGTAGTGTATTTTTTAGCTTCACGTTTTTTCTCGCATCGACACATTACGCCTTCTTTTTAAGAAAAACAAGTAGACATTTATATGACAAACAATTCAACTGCGATGTATTTTTCGAAATTTTGCGTGTTGAGTGGCGGAACTTAGCCCCGCGCTTTGTCGTAATCGGAAATTTGTAATGTTTGTCCTTATCTGATGTGAATTATAGTTTCAATGGTTCCTCTACACGATCAAACTGACTTAATGTGGAAAATTTGGTTTCATAACCAAGAACCAAAACAAAATTGCTTAGTCAAATACACAATAAGTGTAATAACATTGTTTCACACATAAACTATTATGAAATTTAAAATAATTAACGCCAAGCAAAAATATTCATACATATTCATACTATTTAAATAGAACATGTAGATAATTGTTTCGTTTTTCACATAAAATGTAATATTATTTAGGAACGAACTTTTCATAATTCATTCTCGCTAAAACAATAGAAAATTTAAGCTTTACAAAACGGCGCTGTAAAATTTAAATGTACTGGAATGTAAATTGATGTTCTTTAACTGCAACTGGGATAAAAAAAGATAAATGCGGTTCGCGCTGGATAAAGAAGTCGTTGCAGCGTCTCGCCGAAGGATAAAAATTAACACCGTACCTTAACTTAATATAAAATGTCTACTTCATAATTTAAATTTAGTTTTTACCCGACGTGGAAAAAAGAGGAGATTATAGGTTCAATTGTTTTTTTTTTATATATGTTACCGCATATTTTGTGACTGGGTGAACTAATTTTGATGATGTTTTTTTATATGATAGCTAGTACTTCTAAAGTATTCCCATAAAATCATAAGATCTGTCGAGTAATTTTTGAGTTATTCGTAATAATTTTACTTTTTAGTGCATTTTTTTAAATTTTTCTTTAAAAGTTTTATTTTTTTATTAATATTATCGAATATTATTTCTAATCATAATCACAATGACGGTAAAGGATAATGGACGGTTTATATTTATTGTGATTTATAAATATAATATTTTCTTTGCGTGGAGACTAAAATAGTCTCCAGTGAGTAAAATACCCAAATTTCATAGTCTCTAACGTATACTGTTCGACACTTAGAAGTTTACTTTTATTAGTACTTGATTTTTTGTACACTAGATTTCTTTCTATATGTAGTCTTACTTGATGTGGGTACGATTAGCCGAAGAAATGTTCTCTTTATAAAATTACTAAATATCTACTGTTATGACAAAATTATTTAAAATCATTATAAACTGTAGGCTTTGTGTTATTCTTATATATAAACTATATTAGTGTGAAATTTTATCCAAATCCGCTTAGCACGTTTTGTGTAAATCACATCTGTCCACCAATTGTAAACTTTAACATTGCTAATATTGCTAGAATTCTTACATTTCTAGTCCAATTGATAAACGCAATATCTCTAAAGTGTCGGAGTTACCAATACATCTACTCTATTTTCCTTTTCCCTTTTAATGCGTGAATATGCATTTGTTCTTTAAAATTCACGATACATTTTAAAGAATATCAACTAAAAATAGATTTAGTTCGTGCATAGTGCTTTGTCGTAATGTAATTTTGAATATCAACTGCGATGTATCCATATAGCGGGTATCGAAAACGATGATTCATGAACTTTATTCAAAACTACGCTCCACGTATCATACATTTATATGACAAACAAAGTAGACAAAGCAACTATTCGTTTTTAGGTCAGTTGCAATGTGAATTTTTATCTTATACTAGTACCTTTATCAATTTCATGGTATTGTTTAAGAACATCAACAGAGGCTTAGAAGTTTGTTTCATTTACAACTACAGTCTATGATCAATAGTTATTTTTGAAATGAAAACTTCTTTAGCGGCGTTGCGAAGATTTTTGATGGGTATAAAATGTTAAAATCGTGTGAGGACACGTGACCTGATCGAAAATTCGTAAGACGAAATTGTCATTGTTCAACCGTAATGCGACTAATATTCCATATATTTTTTGACTAACAACGCCGATATAGGGTGGAATAACTTAAACAATTTACTGATTACTACAATTTTTGTATTTATCAATTATATATGGTGTTATGTACTTTTTGTATTGGGTAAGAAATGTTAAACTCGCGTCAGAACACGTGACTCTGATCGAAAATTCGTAAGACATTGAAATTATGGATGGAAGTTGATTTTTCTGAGAGTAAAATTTTTAATATAAAATAACTGTAATAGTTCTTAAGTGTTAATTTTTTTTTATGTAATATGTTTTTGTGTAAATTTTATTTTTTGTGTAAATTGTCATGATTTTGTACGATAGCGCAATAAATTAATATTGTACTCTACCACATAAATGATAATACTTTAATAATAATAACTAAAGCAATTCGTGCTAAATTATTTCCTAACCATTCCAAAATATCAAAAATTCACAACGTTAATATTCAAGTTTTCACTTCTGCCGCTCTCCCAGAGTGCAACTCGTAGACTTTTTTATTGACACATTATTTGTGTCACACAATCCGTAGATAACGTACATACTGTGTATCACTTCATTATTAGCTTTCTGCGCAATTGTAAACATACCAGAACTTGGAAAATTATGTACAATATTCATATTATAAATCCATGCTAAGCGTGAATAGGTTGATAATTCGATTTGTATGTATATATATATATATATATATATATATATATATATATATATATATATTAAGACTAAACTATGATGACTAATAAAAGACAAAATTTTCATTTTTATCTAAAGAAAATCTAACATTGTTATCTAAAGAAGTATTTAAATGAATATAACGGAATTTACCAAGGAAACTTAAATGAGTGCGATTTCGTCTTACGAACGTATTCAAGGCTACTAATTCTACTAGAATTTGAAGCCATTACCCAAATAATATCGTATAGTCAGACATGGTGAATTGCACTACAATAAAATCAACAGAACTTAATAAGAAATTCAAATAAAAATAATCCTTGCAAATTCGAAATATGACAATAATTATAACATAAAAATAAAAATTTACCGATACAAAATAAAATAATTTCACATTGAAATTAAAGATTTTAACAAATAAATCAGATACGTATCTAGCAATAAATAAACGTCCGCCTTTGTTTATCAGCTAAAGCCTACAGTGAGCCATCCCTTTGTAAATAATTCAGAACTGACCGCTTATTATGTTCCCATAACAATAAATTACATTTTCGTATATGGTGATTTATTTTTACACTTTGTTTCGTTTAACTAAATAAAGCTTCAGTTTCTCACTTTATTCCGCACGGTGAGAGAGAATCTAGTGACCAGTCATTCCGTTCTCTACTTTCCTCCGGAAATCAAAACATAGTGTGTGAAGTGACAGAACTCAATGTCTGGTTATCTTTTTGCCTAAGTTTTTTTTTAACTAACTTTAGTCAAAGAAGGAGGTCTCGATTCGACTGTATGTGTGTGTATGGATGTAACTTTTGTGATGAACTTTTTTGGTGAACCAATTTCTATGGTTCTACTTTTATATAATAGCTAGTGATAATGTGGTCCCATTTAAATTCAATTATCTGACGAATAGTTTTTGAGTTATTTGTAATAATTTTACTTTTTACTACGTTTTATTTGAAGTCGGTTTTCTTTTTTTGTTAACATTTTAATTATACAATCACAATATACATACACTTATTACTTATCTATGATAAACTTTTATGATTACAATAGTATGCATACACTACTTTTAGCAAAATCCAAGCAAAAAAAAATGTAACGTCTCAGAAATTTCTATTTAAGGGATTCGAACCCACATCACATTAAAAATATTATGCTTTCACCATTTAAAAATACTTCACATATGACTTATACTTGTAGAATACCAATATTTTAACAACAATAACTGTCCATTCTTTTAATATATTAATTAGGTCAAACTGTAATTGATTTTACTCACTTGGATTAACTGCCTGTCCCTCATCCACAACGTGCATTGATAAATGAAGCAAAACCAGCAATATCGCCGATAACTGGAACCAAGATAAATATTATATTAGGATCGTCGATATTATAATGGATCAATCATCATGCGAGCTAATTGTTAGGAAATGTTTAGTTATGGGTTTTATTTTATTAATGAATAATTGTGAACGGAGTGTATTAATGACTCTCTGAGTGTACTAATGACAGGATAATCACTCTGATTATCCTGCTATGCCGTGATATAGCGTGAAGCTGTTCTAATGATTAAATAGGATTTCTGTCTTATCACGCTTTATTTTGCTTGACAGGGCTGCCAGAGAGATCTTAGTGTCCTAACACTCCTTACTCCTCTAAACACCCGATGTCGTCTGATGTAAATAATTTAAACATAGTCTTTGGTCATAGTATATGGCATATTTCATTTTTTAATTTAATATATTTTTTTAGTTCCTTGTTTGCTTTATCCCGCATAGCAGGACAGGCAGATAAAACCTTATGTTAAGACATTCGGTTCTCTGCTTTTGAATTTGAAATTATATGTATTGAGTGGTGAAACTCAACGCCGCGTGTGTATATTGTATGTATATTTCACTTATTAATTTAATATATTTTCTAGCTTTACGGTCTATCCATAGAAGAGCTGTAAGAGAAAAACTAGTGTCAAGACTCTCCTTTCTAATGTAGCCTCTCGAATTTGAGCCAATATGTGTTGATAGGTGGAATTCAACACCATGCCTTGTCTTAAAAGAGCGGGCAAATGAAAATAATTTAAATATAATCATTCCCCCAAGATGGAATCGAACCCACAACCAATGGCATTTACAGTTAAACAATGCTCCACTTCGCCACAATGGCTACTAATCTGGTAATTGGCATTTATTAGTAAAATATATGGTAAACAAACAGTAGCAGTAACCTTGTACGAAACAAAAACTGAGTTGAATTCAACACAATATGTAAACAAAAGCGGGAAATAAAAAGTTTCAAATGCTATGCTGTACAAACTGCAATGAAAAAAGTTATACGTAACGAAGTATAATGTGTAACTTATATGTATGTATGTATGTTTCAAATAAAAACTGTATAAATATGATATTTTTCATTCAGTTACGATATAAATCGCAAGAGAAATACCACGTGGGGTGTTTGGTTGTCTGTTCTCATTAAGAGCGCTGGTGGTAGGCGGCAAGCCTTTTAAGAACTTTTTATACATACTAGAGTTCCCGTTTACGCGTTAGCAACGCGTTGTCTATCAATGTATATGACACTTTATATAAACATGCATGTCCATGGTAGTCTGTGTTACATTTATTTTATTATTTTAATATATTTTTATGCATTATTTTAAAAAGATATTATCATTGTACACTCCTTCGCTATATAAACTATAAGTATATCAAGTTTCATTCTCCTCCGTCCATATAATTTTCGTAAAAAGGGATCCAAAGATTTTCCCTCACGTAGTAATATATAGATATTTTTCTATTCGGGGTAGATAAAACGAAGTGATATTTTTACACTTACTTCGAAGTTGAAAATACAAAAGCTAAATCGGAGAAAAAAAAAACGAAGTGTCTTGTCAGTGTTTTGTCACAAACAAAACAATACGTGGCGCTTTTAAGGTTCTGATCTCATCAGGGGAGTAAGATGCATTATTTTTTACTACATTACATAGCTTCACGTTGTAACCCGCATATAGCAGGGTAGGCAGAGGGAACCTAGTGTTAAGACACACCATTCCCCACTTTCCACCGAATTGAGGCATTGCGTGGTGAGTGGTGGAACTCAACGCCGCGCTTTACCTTGTTACTAAACCCTGGAAATTAAAAATTCCATTTCCTGAACTGGGAATTGAACCCACAACCTGTCACGTTTACAGTCGCAGGTTTGAGCCTCTGCACCACCACAGGCGTTTATTATTGGCATTATTATTACTAACATATTAAACGAATATTTATATTTTCTCTTTAGACGAAACTTAGCTAACTTAAGATATTTTTCCGCCGACTTCTGTAAGACACATAAAAAATAAAAAACGGAATATCTCATCACTACGTTCATTGTAATTTTACGAATAACAAAGAAGATATTGGAACAGGAAACACCATCATAAATAAACGTGCTAAAATGTTACGTAAGCCTTTCAGCGGAACACAATATAATCCCGACAAGTATTTTGATCGACTTTTGTTTTCATATCCATAAAGACTTTAACTTTTGACAACATGACACAAGTGTGTCAGTTATGCAAGAGCCCACTCAGTTCGCGTGCTTAGTAAGCAATTTGTTCTAATTTTATACGTCTACACTTTCAACCTTCCGATTCACTGCTCAAATTCTAAATTTTTAATATTATATGCCTGTCGTGGCGCAGAGAGTACAAGTGTACGACTGTAAACGCGACAGGTTGTGGGTTCGATTCCCACGCCAGGAAATGTAATGCTTAGTATTTCTTGAGTTTGGTAACAAGGCAAAGCGCGGCGTTGAGTTCCGCCACTCAGCACGTAATGCCTCAATTCGGCGGAAAGTGGGGAACGGAGTGTCTTAACACTAAATTCTTAGGTTCCCTCTGCCTACCCTGCTATTTGCAGGATACAGCATAAAGCAAAAAAACGAAAAGATAAAGGTAACAATGCAATTTTTTACGTATTAACTCAAAATATACAAGTACGTATCTTAACTTTCTATAAAATCTAATGATATACCAGCAAAATTCTCGTATTCCAAGCGTTAAAGTTGTATTTAAAATGCATATCGCGCTCAACGTTAGCAAATATGAGGAAGCATATTTTGGAAGAAATTCTTAGACGTCATACCTGGCAAGCCACAACCTGAACAACATAGTTGTGTTATATTAACATTTTACTTGTACATATGTACATATATGGCCTTGCTTAGTAACCGACTTCATAAAAGGGGGAAGTTGATTCGACTGTCTTTATTTTATTTGTCTTACCGCATAAAATTTTATATCAATTTTGAATATTCTTTTTTTAATGATAGCTAGTGTTTCTGTTTTCGTCCCATTTAAACTTACTTAAGATCGGACTGGTAGTTTTTTGTGTATTTTCTTTGAAGTTATTTTTTTTTTTTGTTAAAATCATAATTATTAATTAAGCCATTTGCATTATTGCAGTAGAATATTAAAAATCTTTTAATTAACTTTATTAAGCTTTGTGCATATATTGTGAAGGAACTTTGAAATCGTATTTAATTCTTCGAGGTTCATTTTAATAGGAACCATATTTAGTTTAATGATCTGATCTTTTTGAAGTTATTTATTTTATAAAAAGCCATCGCAGTGGGACAGCGACCTAAGTGTAAGCATGATTAGTTGTGTGTCGACTCCCAATTGAAGAAGTGATTATATTATATATTTTTAACGCCTGTCATGGCGCAGTGGCACCAGCGTGTGACTTTAAACGAGACAGGTTGTGTGTTCGATTCCCACTCCAGTAAATGTAAAGTTTAGTATTTTCATTTTCTGGGTTTGGTAACAAGGCAAAGCACGGCGTAGAGTTCCGCCACTAAGCACGCAAAGTCTCGAATTCAGATGGAAAATGAAAAACGGAGAATCTTGACACTAGGTCCAATCTGAGAACTTTGCTATACGGATTAAAGCGTGACCCTGTTTTCTTTTAATTTCCTAACATATATATTTACTGAGTAAATAAAACAAATAAAAAATATTGTCACAAAATTTATATTAATATGAACAAATTTGAAACTGCTTTCAACATATACTAAAGCGTTCTAGAAATATTATGAATCTCGCGAACATTTATAATGCACTGAAATGTTTTTATGAATGTGAATTCTTAGAGAGTTTTCACGTTTCCCTGTTTCCACGTTCGTTTCTTTTTCTTCATTTTAGAGTCATCTGACAAAATTGGAGGAATTTTATTTTTATATATAAAATTAATCTTGGATATATAATTTAAATTTATTATGAATTTAGTATTATAGTAATAGGTACATACATAGAGAATTAACCTGTTAACTGGGCATGACGAAATATTTCGTCATACATAAAAGACTACTACAAAGGGCATGATGACATTTTTCGTCATGAAAATTATTAGTAATATATTGAACGCATTACGTTCTATGTTGTTGTTATCTATTAAATCTCAGAGTGGATGTATATACCATCATATTGATGATACGTCAAGAATTTTCATGTTCTTGCAATCTGTAGCTGAATTAACCTAAGTTTATTCCCCAGTTAACAGGTTAAAGAGAGATTTTTTTCAACGGAGTAATTATTATATAATATCACACATGTCCAGACAGAGTTAAAAGGCAGAGAGTTAAAGATTTCTCTTTTCTCCACTTTCTGTCCATAATCATTGTACGAGTAAGTTAATTATTAGAATCCAACATTATTATTTGACTTAAGAAAACGAAAATATTTTAAATATAAACACTCTCTTAAGTACAATTAAAGCTATCATGTTCATTTTCACTACGCCACGAAGAGGTCAATTGACATTTCTAAGGTAAAAATTATTCATGTGTCCATAATTATAATATAAAAGGATAACTAAAAAAAATCTTGAAATATAAGTTTTATTTTTAAAATATATATTTTAACTGATTTCGCAGAAAAAGAGGAAGTTCTCAATTTGACTGTATTTTTTATATTTGTACCGCATAACTAACTAGGTGATCCAATTTTAATGATTCTTTTTTCATATGATAGCTCGTGCTTCTGATGGGAAAAGGTTAAAAGGGACCATTTCATTATTTTCTATTAGTTTTCGAATTATTAATAATAATATCACTTTTTAGTTCATTTCTTTTAAAGTTTTAATTTTAATATATATATTTTCAAAACATTTTAGACACAAATACGACCTAACTTGGTGCACATAAAGATTAGCAAAGGAATAAATTACAGGTCAAGAGCTATGGAAGTTTCAAGCGCATTAAGTATCTCGGAATGGGATACATTTTATCTCGGTCGTTCCTCCTTCCACCGTAGTTTTAAGTAAACAACTGAGATCTGTGGCGGAGTGCAGTTGAAATAGCTTAGTATTTTACCTCGTAGTAGCGTAAAGATTTTTATTATTATTTCTTATATTGCGAAATGTAAAAAGGAATATATTATGAACATTATTTATACAATATTAACTTATAAATAATTTGACGTAAAACGTTTTTATTATAGAAACATTTTTTTTTTAACTTCACGCTGTATCCCGCATATAGCAGTGTAGGCAGAGGGAACCTAAGAACCTAGTGATAAGACACTCCGTTCTCTTTCAACAAATTCGTTCCCCACTTTCCGCTACTTTTACACATTTATTTTTATATTTTAATTAGTGCGTTTCATAAGTATTAGGTTATCAATAAGGTCATTGTGGCGCAGTGGTTCAACATCTAACTGTAAACGTGATTATGGGTTCAATCTTTAAAAACTCAGAAAAATTATAATATTTGGATTGTTTTCATTTCCTTTTGGTAAAAAAGGCGTTATATAAAAAGTATTGCCATAGATTAATTGCCTGTAGAAATAAAATGTAAAAGCGAGATATCTATATATTCACGCTGTATCCCGCATATAGCAGGATATGCACTGCAAGCTTGAGAACCTAGGGTTAAGACACTCCTTTCTCTTTCCGTTCCCCATTTTCCACCGAATTAAGGCATTGCGTGCCGAGTGGCGGAACTCAACGCCGCGCTTTTCCTTGTTACCAGAGCGAGGAAATTAATAAACTAAATATTAATTATTATAAATACTTAATATTTTTATTTCCTTGAGTGGGAATCGAACCCACAACCTGAGCGTCTTCAGTTGCACGCTTGTGCCTCTACGCCACAACTAGCTTCTAGAGATATCGATATCGATATCGATTTCCTATTGCTATTTGCGTATCAACCGCACTATTTCCGTAAATTGACAGCAAAAGAACTCCTCTATTTGTTAAAGCGGATTTCAAAGCTTTATAAAAGACGTCGTGAACGGGAAAAGTTCTTAATTTGTTTTTTTTTTAATTTCTCTGTTCAGCTCACTTTGGATATTAGGTTTCTTAGTGGAATTTTTCACTTATATAATAAAGTTAAAATGTTATTTGCGTTTGGTGTTGAAACTGTAAAGAAATTAGTTAATATAATTTATATACATTTATATGTGAAATAAGCCGTCGTTTGCTAGAAAAGTACTTATATTCGACTATGAGCAATGGATAAGGGTTCAAATCACTATTGGGGTAACATTTTTTTCATAGAGTTTCCTCTAACTTATTAGACAAGGCTTGTTCTGCTTATTAAACAATATCATCTAATGAATAATTAAAGTTGCGAATAATTTTAATATTGCGAATAACTCTGAAACCACTAATCAAATCTCAAAATCAGAAGTACTAAAAATATCATCAAAATTGGCTTACCCCATAAAAAATTATGTGGTAACGCACATAAAATATGCAGTTGAATTTAAACCTTCACCCTCTTTATAAGCCATTTAAAAAGTTAATATATTATTATAAATGACCCTATTAATATAAATGTACATTTGTTTGTATTACCATGAAACTTTTTACACATATGTGTACTTAAAGGTATCAAAAAGAACATAGGATTATTTTTTATAAAAAAAAATTGGCAGAAACAACCATTGTTTGTCAAATAATTTGAAAATCTAGTTATTTCAAAGCAATGAAGTTAACGCATATATAGCACACTATAGCATGTAGTATGGACTGCCAATTACCACGCGAGTAAAGCCGCGGGGTACTGCTAATATAATATACCTCATTCTCTGTACCTATTTCGAAAAAAACACTAGATAGACGTGAAATGCGTGAATTAATGGTGTCCACTTCAATGTGATAGGTTTAATTATGGTAACAATGACGCAAAAACAACACCACAAAATTGATATATTACGTTATCTAATTGAAATCGCTTCATTATTAATTGAGAAAACTATTTGAAAATTATTTATTTTAGGATCTATATTTTATAATTAATTATGTGTAATGAATGTATAACGTCTGTCGTGGCGCAGAGGCACAAGCATGCAACTGTAAACGCGACAGGTTGTGGGTTCGATTCCCACTCAAGGAAATGTAAAATTTAGTATTTTCATTTCTTGGGTTTGCAATTGTTTCGCAATGCCTCAATTTGGCGGAAAGTGGGGAACGGAAATGTTGAAAGAGAATGGAGTGTCTTTACACTAGATTCTCTGGTTCCCTCTGCGTACAAAAAAAAGGAGTTATTTGAATCATTTCCTTTTCTCCGCTCTGGTAAGATGAATATGTTAAGTTCCCCTTTTTAACACGCAGTGTCACAAAGGCGGAAAGCCGTGATTGGATCTTGATACTGGGTTTAACAGGTCAAGCATTTTCAAGGTTAAGCTATACATATGTGTAAATTCTGATTTTATATTATTTAACTACTTTTTTACTTGAAAATGCTTAACTTAATTGAATAATAAAACAATCCCAATATCTATTAATGATTATTAAGAAAAAAGTAGATTTATAAATTTATTCATCCCTGGTACAAATATTATTTTAAATTTATACAGTTTTTTAGATATTAATCGCATTTTATTGACAAATTTGAAATAATTTACAAGAAAACAAAAGTGCCTCATATAATTTCTTTGAAAAATTGAAAATCTTATAATCCTTTGATTTAATATCATACTAGATTGACTACAATGAATACTGACGTCTTGTAATTCCGCTGATGTGCCTTCCTTATGAAAGACTGCTGAAAGCTTAAGCGTATTATAAAGGTAGCAATATCAGCATATTTAGTCCTTCGGGATCATTTTCGCTCATGCGTCATAAGCCTCAGTCATTTACTCCTTTGACAGTATAATACTAATTGATTTTTGATATTTATTTATATTATTTTGATTCGAAATTAAAATAAGAAATATTTAATGGAATTAGTATAAAATATATATTTCCTTAGCAGCGTATATGCCTTTTTGTTCAAAAGTGTATGTCAAACATATGGCAGTGGAAGTAATATTTATTAAATTAATTTAAAACAAAAATTTATACACTTTTTAAATGAAATTATAGTATTTTAACCGGAATATTCGCGTATACTTTAGTACATTTAAATACATTTTTGGAAACTCGTATTTCCCTTTTTGGGAGTCTACCTGTGACCACGGACGTAAAGTGGTTGAAACGTCGGATTCTATACAGTGGGATTACAATATGTGTCAAAATCGGGAAAATCAAAGATGTCATTATTTATACATTTCTTCTCCATATATGTTACAGTATACATATGTATATAATAAAAACAAATATCTTATGATGTGTTCCGGTTCGATGGCATGTAAGCCAGGTTTTCCCATTCCCACCCATCCTTTCCCCAAAATGTGGTGGTTCCGAAAACGGAATACTACATTGTCCTCCTCTTCCATCTGTATCCTCTAGGTTGGCAACGCATCTACAACATCTCTGGTGTTGTAGATGTTCATGGGCGAAGGTATCCACTTAGCATCAGGTGGTCCTTCTGCTCGTTTGCCATCCGTTATCCATAAAAAAAAAAAATAAATATATGCGAATTTTCATACTCCTTCGTCCGCATAATTTTCATAAAAATGGAACCAAAGTTTTTTCTTCATTTATTATTATAATGATAAACATATTTTTGATATGTACTATCATTACAAGCTCGAAACTGCTCAAACTGTTTGTGCTTCGCCCTTTTATAAAAATATAATTGGGGATTCTTAGAAAAAACGAAAGGTCATTGAGGAATCATTATTTTATAATATCGTTCCGGTCCCTATCGATTTCAAGTTACAAAGTTTGTTATATTTTCTTTACATATCGATATATATAGATCTGTGTAATATAATCGTACATCGAGTTTTTCCAATATGAAGCATATGGAAGAAGAGTGTATTTATTTTGTTAACTACGGTAATTAAATCATTTTAACGTTACATACATATGAAAATCCGAGCAATACTTAGGCAGCTTCACGCTTTATGCCGCATAGGAAGGTCAGAGTAAATCTAGTATCAAGATACTCCGATCACGGCTTTCCGCCCGCATTTGTGACACTGCGTGTTAAAAAGCGGATCTTAACATCTTCATCTTACCGGAGCGGAGAAAAGGAAATAATTAAAATATAGTAACTCCCCTAAGTGGTAATCTAATGTATACATTTTTCATTTTTAGATATTACTTTTTTTTTTTCAACTTCACGCTATATCCCGCATCTAGTGGGGTAGGCAGAGGGAACCAGAGAACCTAGTGTTAAGACACTCCATTCTCTTTCAACAATTCCGTTCCCCACTTTCCGCCGAATTGAGGCATTGCGTGTTGAGTGGCGGAACTCAACGCCGCGCTTTGCCTTGTTACCAAACCCAAGAAATGAAAATACTAAATTTTACATTTCCTGTGAACCCACAACCTGTAGCGTTTACAGTCGCAAGCTTGTGCCACTGCGCCACGACAGGCGCTTAGATATAAAAACTTTTTTAGACAAGAAACCTGCTATTTCTACGTCAAATAAAATTATCACGTCTTCTATTTCATATTTGTTGTTATATTTAAATTAATTTACTTCTTATTTGATCAACATTTTTTTTTCGTTTTATTTGTGTTCGATGCCTAAAGCAATGTGTTCCTATCACATTCATATGAATCTCGCGAACGACCACACGACGGGGGTCGAAACCATATGTCGACCCGCGCTTAACGAAGATTTAGTGACTTAGTAATATAATACCCATTCCTTTATCTGAGAGATGTAAGAAATTACAATATAAATCAAAAGACACGTTTGTTTTTTCTACTATTGGTATTTTAAAGGATTTAATTTTTAATGAATATGTGGGTGTTTTTTTAACTTCGCAAATTTACCAAATTTTTAGAATATAAATAAAGGGAACTTGAAAGCTTCTCTCTTTATCCCGCATAGTAAAAAATCTAATGTTAAGACACTCCTCTCGCTGTTCTCTCACTATTTGAATTTCAGACATTTCGTGTTAAGTGGCGGAATTCAGCGCCGCGATTTGTCTTACCAGAGCGGAAAAATGAAAATAATTTTAATATAATCATTCCCCCAAATGAGAATCAAACGCACAATTAATCATGTACGCGGTCAGACATTGTACCACTGCGCCACGATGGCCTCATTAACTCATATTTAACTTAAACAGCCAAGAAACATCGTGTATGAGAACAAACTTTTGTGACCTGTAACTTTCGGCATTACAATATATACGATTCAACATATACAAAAAAACGCTTTCTCTACTGAATAATGAACAGACAACGTAAAGGCAAAACTACTGGCCATAAAAAGCTGGAATTTGGCACGTAAGCTTCTTGGACAGTTTAAGGAAGCACTAAGAGATAATTTTTCGAAATTTCTACGAAAACGGGTATTTGTATGATGATTTTTTATAATAAAAGCGTTGATTAAAACATTTCAAATTATATAGACTCACACAAATATTGATTACTGTAAAATAATTAGTATTCCCAGTAACTTCTTCAAAGTTTTCGAAATCTTAAATTACCCGAAAATAATTTATGGTTCGAGAACTAATACAAAGTTTTGATAATACAATGATTAGTAAAAAGGTTTCTGTAGTTATACTGAAGCTAAACCTAAATCTATAGAACTTTTTAAAAAAAGTTCAACTTTTTTATAGTTCAACACATAAGGAATATAAATTTCAATAAATTTGAATATAACATATACTTTTATATCACATATTTTTTTAAATTATAGACATATACGAGTACAATTAAATTTTTGCAGCAACTAACATCAAGCTTATTTAATATTAAAAAAAATGACATTATACTTAAGTAACCAGTAAAAAAATATTTTATAAAAATATATTAATATATTACGTTAAGTAAAAACTACTTAATTTTTCTAAAGTTATAATATTTAGCATACTTAATGTTTATATTGCGATGAAGTACAGAGAGTTACTATTTTGTACTATTTTGTTTAACATGTTATAAAGTATTTTACGCGTCGACGGGTCTACTAAAATAATGGAATAACTAAAATGATATAGAAAATGAATTCAATTGTATGGAACTATAAAATTGTCGAAAAATAGTCAATAGAATTTATTCATGTGAAGTTAACAATGAATAAACGTATTCCGCTATGCACCCACAAGCGAGAATAGTGGAAAATTAACAGTATGATAGTATTATTACATATTATTGATATAGAGCTTTTCCTATTATATTTACTTTTCTTATATATATATATATCCTAGCGCAGATACACATGCGTGCGACTGTAAATACGACGGGTTATGGGTTCGATTCCCCCTCCAGGGAATGAAAATAATAAATTATATTTAGTATTTTCATTTCTTCACTCTGGTAACAAGGAAAGAGTTGAGTAGTAGGATAGAAGAGAATGGATATGTTAAAAAAGAACGGAGTGTCCAAATATTAGTTTCTTTGGTTCCCTCTGCTCTCTTTAGCAGGGTATGCTAAATGCGGGATACAGCGTGAAGCTAAGAAAATATATATTTTTTAAAATAAATATTTTATGATTACAACTTGCTCTTGAAGTAAGAAATGGAAAAATATACAGAACAAATAAGAATTTTTACTATCCAGTAACAAATTTTAAGCGAACGACGGTAATTATTAAGTCCTTAACTGTTTCTCGGTGAATTATTAAGCACCTCGAGGTCCCAAGCTAATGAGACCACTCCTCTGTCGCATCCAAAGACGTCAGCAAATACTTTGATAGTATTACGTTTGTGCAGTTGGTGAGTGTATTTGATTTAGTCCATTTTAGGTTGTAGTTAACGTTCTCTTTTTTTTATTTACTGTTTAGACACGCAAAGTGCATAACATATATGCACTTTGCGTGTAATTTACAAAACAAGAAAAACATGATTAATTGGGAATATAAATAGTTCTTAATTCTTTCTTAATTCAACGCCTGTCGTGGCGCAGAGGCACAAGCGTGCGACTGTAAACGGAAAGGTTGGGAGTTCGACTCCCACTACAGGAAATGTAAAAGTTTAGTATTTTCATTTCCTGGGTTTGGTAACAAGACAACGGGCGGCGTTGAGTTCCGCCATTCAACACACAATTCCTCAATTTGGCGGAAAGTGGAGAACGGAGTGTCTTAACACTAGGTTCTCAGGTCGCCTACCCTGCTATATGCGGGATACAGTGTGAAGCTATAAAAAAAATATTACCTTTTCAATATATTTTGTCGTTAAAATTATTTACAAGCACTCGGGTGTAAGATTATATACAAATTATTCTACGGTCTGGTAAAGGTGGCATTGAGTTCCGCAATATAATATGCAATGTCGCGAATTAGGGCAGAAAACAGCAGACGGAGTGTCTTGACACTGGTTTCACTCTGGCTACCCTGCTATGCGGAATAAAGTGTGCAGGTGCTATATTAACTTAAAACTAAATTTAGCGCCAAAGCTTGTTAAGGCACTTATAATAAGAAAGATAAGGGAGTTTACATTTTAAGCGAAGTGGACACTCAAAATTAGACGTTTGAAACTGTTAGTAGTAGTTATTAGATTTAAAAAAAAACTTTTGAAACAAAAAAAAGACATTATAAATACTCTTTTCTCCCAAACACAAACAAATAACAAGATAAACTTTTAAACGAATATACTGTATCAAGAATAACTATAAAAGAAACGGAAGATATAAAAGCCCTACTTATTGTTCTTTTAATGTGAAGATGCATTAACTTGTGATAGTCAGAGTTCCTTTGTCTTCAGACATTTTGTCATCGTCCTTTGTTGAGGAACTAATGTATCTTTTGAGTTGAGAGGGATTGATTGCGTTATTATAACATCTTATTGTATTTTATTTACTTCGAAAAACAGTGATTTAGTATTGGTTTTTGTCACTTATAGCTAATTTAAGCTTTTTCCCGCTTATCTAGGTAGGTAGAAAATCTCGTTTTAAGACACTCAGTTCATTGTTTTTCACCTCAATTTGATAATTCGTGTTTTGTGATGAAACCCAATGCCGCGTTTTGTCCTAAAAGTGTGGGGAAATGAAAATAATTTTAATATAATAATTTTGCTGTATTGAGATCAAACCTAGAACCATCGCGTTTAAACTCAGACATCTCTCACTCACGCAACGATGACCTTAATATTACTTATAGCTAAGTAGACCATGAGATTTCTTAGAAGGTATCCGCCACCGCTCGCCATCGACAGGGAGTTCATGCTCACACTTTGGAGCCTAAATGGTCCCGAACAGTTCGATTTCAAAGGAACTTTCTTCCGCGGACTCTCCAATTGTGGAATGATCTCCCTGCCGAGGTTTTCCCAGAGGGCTACAATATGGGGTTCTTCAAAAGGGGAATAAATAGGTTTTTGAAGGGTCGGCAACGCGTAAGTGATGCCCCTGGTGTTGCAAGCGTCCATAGGCCACGGTAACCACTTACCATCAGGTGGGCCGTGTGCCTTGTTGCCACCGTCGTGGTATAAAAAAAAAAAAAAGGTATGCCTACGAAAAAGTAGTTGATTCTTAATCTTTCAATTTATAATAACGCTTTACGTATATTTGAAAAATGACTTGTGAACTTCCAACCAAAAAAACAACATTTAAGTTTTAGCGAATAATATTATTAACATTTTACTATTTTCATATACGAGCAACTATGTTTAAGAATTACAAAAATTTATCTTTTTCTTTAGCTTCACGTTGTTTCCCGCACATAGAGGTAGGCAGAGGGAACGTGATAACCTAGTGTTAAAACACTCCGTTCTCTTAAAATATCCGTTCCCATGTTTCCGCCGAATTAAAGCATTGCCTGCTGAGTATCTGAACTCAACGCCGCACTTGGCCTTGTTATCAAAGCAAAGAAATAAAAATATTAAATATAGATTAATAAATATAAATAGTTAACGTTTTCATTTCCTGGAGTGGGAATCGAACTCACGTACGACAGGTTGTCACGTTAACAGTCGCAATCTTGTGCCTCTGCACCGACTGGCCTCGTCAAATTTATCTTATTTTGTTCTATCTTATACGTTATCTTCAATACTTAATAAATATATTCATTTAATAGTGTAAAGTGCTCTTCTTTACATTATCATAGTTATACTTCTATAAGATCTTATTAGAAAATGTATTAAATAAATAGAATCAAATATACAAAATGGGCCTTTTTACCTATTAAATTTACATTAATTTACTAAGATTGAATCAGAACCCCAGTCTTGGTTCTAAAGAAAATTGTATTACTACTGAAAACCTTTTATATCCAATAAGCTTTTTAATAAATAGATAAAAAAAGCAATTTCACGCTCTATCCCGCATAGCAGGGTTGTAGGAGAACAAAGTGTCAAGACACTCCGTTCGCGGAATTCCGTCCGAATTTACGACATTGTGTGTTAAATGGAAAAGCTCAACGCCGCGTTTTGTCTCACCAGAGCGCAGTAATGAAAATGATTTAAATACTATATATTTTTATTTTTTATCATTGTTCTGAGTGGGAATCGAACCCAAAACCAATCGCGCTTAGTATAGTTAGACACTCCCAATGCACCACGACGACCTTTACAATTTTTGCCTAAATTACCACAGCCTGATTCGCAAATATGAAAAAATCATGAACATAAAAAATATTCAATAAAGGAACTCATCTCTTTGTCATCTATCAAGGTTATATAATATATCTATTAAGATATCTAGTAGTAACTCTCGGTGTCTCGATCCTCCAAAGGGGATAAATCATAAAAATCAAATTTATTCATTCCCTCGAGCGGGAATAGAAGCCACAACCAATCGTATCTACAGACAGACGAGGTCTCACTACGACACTATGGCCTCAAATAAATAGAGTTTGAATTGTACAATCATTTTCTTTAACATAGGACGTAATCTCGGGACACTCAAAAAGATTAATGCTAGACGGAAGACGCATTACACCGAGAAATGAAAGTGTCGCCATGAAATAACCCTAAACCCATCTAAAGGCTGGAATATTCGACAATACCTTCGCAGTCGTCGTTAAATTTCCGCTTTACAACGCGATAACGTCGCGTCTGCGATGGAAGATTTAAACTTTAGGGCGAGGTTTAGCCAATTTGTATTGAAAAGAGGAATAGAATTATATGTTAAGATTGTAAATGTTTTATGAAAGCATTTTTATTGTACAGTATATGTATGTATAATTTATTTGTTATGGTTAAGTAAAATGTTAGTTATATTAACATAGGCTTTATTAATTTAGAGATTTCGAAAAAGTGTTTCAGTGTTAATAAACAAAGAGTTGATTTGGCGTTGAGTTCCGCCACTCAGCACGCAATGCCTCAATTCGGCGGAGTGTGGGGAACGGAGTGTCTTAACACTAGGTTCCCTCTGCCTACCCTGCTATAAGCGAGATACAGCGTGAAGCTATGGTTTATAACGGATTTCAACAAAGAAGAAGGTTATCAATTTGACTGCTTTTCTTGTGAGTCACCATATTATTTTTACTGGGAGAAGTAGTTTTGATTATTCTTTTTTTATATGATAGCTACTGCTTCTGATGTGTCACATTTCAAGTTTGTATAATAAATATCTGACACATTTTGAGTTATGCGTAATAATTATACTTTCTTAAGTCAATTTTCCTTTTTTGTTAAATATCTTAATCAATATTATATAATATGAACTATTGAAATAAAAATAATAAGAATTATATATTTTTTCTATATAAAAAGTTAGATTATTTTTAGTTATGAATAATGAATAATGAATTTCAACCAATTCACACATATATAAATAGCAATAACCGCGTGTCGCATCCACCGCTAATCAACGACTAAATTGAATGAAAACAAAACTAATTCTGAACTAAATTTAAATACTTGTTTAACTAATTGCTAAAATACAATTTATATAGCTTAAATAAATCAGACCTTCAATTTCGAAATCAAGTAATTCAAGATTAATTCTTGACCCAGAAATGATTGCCTGATTTTGCTATCGTTAATTTTCATCTCCATTTAACTTTACTCCAACGTCCATCGATAGCTTTAGATAAGCGAGATCGGAAGAGAAATACGACTAGTTTAGTAAAGTGCTTCGTAAGAGCCGTTTCATATCCGAAAGATGGTCTACGTAAATTACTCTCACTAGCCTCGACCCTTCTTAAGATGAGTATAAAAATTTGGATCATCAAAGTCATCAGATATATCTATAGTGTTATTTTGTCTTTAGAGCGTATAAAGTAAGGTTTTTTATTCGTGCTTGAATGAAAAATATAACACTGTGCTGCAAAATGTTCTTACAGTATGTATTTTATTTATATATGTACGAGTATATGTATATGTTTATATTTGTGTATATAGATTTTTGCACTTTCATACCTGCAAATGTTTTACTCTTGCTCTCATACCCATAGGTTGACTGGAAGAAATTTCTATTAGAAATAAGTCCACATTTGCCAACAATATTGTTTATACTATATTAATTGTTCTTTCAAAGTGCAATAAAGAATATATATAAAACTTCAAGTTTTGAAAAGCTATCTATGGCATACATAAAAACAGGTGCGTACAACTTAAAAATACTAAAGATATAGAAAATGTTAACTAAAGAAAGCAATAATAACGAAAATTATCAAACAATAAAATAAAATTTACACACAGTATGTGTTTATACATTGTTCATACATTTTTGTATCGAGACGTTTTGGCAGGTGGAAGGAGGTTCGTTCTCCTACTGGCTCGCGACCACTATCCTATCAAAGACGAACCGCCAAACATCTAATTTGTTCTGGTTCGATGGCATATAAGCCTGGTATTCCCCTTTCCCACCCATCCTTTCCCCAGAATGTGATGGTTACGATGACGGACTACTACGTTGTCCTCCCCTTCCATCTGTATCCTCTGGGTCGGCAACGCATCTACAACGTCTCTGGTGTTTTAGATGTCTATGGGCGAAGGTAACCACTTACCATCAGGTGGTCCTACTGCTCGTTTGCCATCCGTTATCCATAAAAAAAAAATACTCTTGTCTGAAATACGCAATTATTTTAATCTGTCTAACATACGTCTAAGATCCGACAGAGAAATTAAGTACGTAGATATCTTTGTAGCACATATAAAATGTTACGAATTAGTTACGCATTTCAATTTTTACTTTTCTTTTCTTATATGAATGTAACCAAAATACGGAGCGACTATATTTTTTTTCGACATTTGAACTGTTGTATACGACGTTTGTTGTTATTGACATACGAGATTTTTTGAAACAAATTAAGTAATTATGAAATCACGAAAAACTAAACAATATTTCCAACAACTAGATCAAATCACCTATTAAAACCATTTTACGATTTAGAAAACATGGATTCTTCATCTACAGCATTTTCACAATGTATGCAATCTAGAGTACAAATGTAAAATAATGAAGATGCCTAAACGTCTCACTCAAATCTGACACTAGAGTACTGTATACGTTCGATTATACCCAATTACGTATAATGCTTGTGATGATATGATTTATCACTGATTAAATTATCTTCTGTAACATGCATGTCTCAAGTCTCGAGGGAACTTGTCATAAATGTCCTTATAATATCCTCATTTGTCAACTAATTGCTCAAGAGATTTGTATGTTTATAATCGCAGTTATTTTAGGAAATTACCTTATGGCTATGGTATTATAGTATAAGTAATACCTCGGATATAGTATTGCTGTAATATTCATTTACTATCGACACTATTCTCAATAGAAAAATGTCTAACCGGTCTGTTAAAAACATATAGTTATATTTTTTACCACATAGCCGTTTTCTGCTCGAATCAATCAATGCGTGTTCAGTGGTGGAATTCAACAACTAACACGTTTAATCTTACCAGAGCAGTGAAAAAAATATATTTTATGTATGAACATTTCCCCAAATAGGATTCAAACCTACCAATTACTTTTACAGTCAAACGCTGTCCTACTGCTTCCTCAAGACTTTAAATATTTATATAAAAAAAGACGAGAGGTGTCAAGGGACACCCGGATGGAAGGAAGTTCCTTTCGATTAATTATTTTATATTATTTATTATGTACAAAAAACCTGTATACACTTAACAAAAATAACCGTCGCGACACAACACTGTTCAATGCAAAATAACTTGCTTGCTTTCTATGAGAGAGAGAGAGACAGAGAAATACAGGCACGCCGCATGGATTACAACTATAGCAAAAGGTGTCGTTACAACTTTTGGTCTTAATTTTTTCCATCTAGCTCCCTTTCGCAACCCGCAATAAGGAAATCCGTTCCAAAAATATATTTCAGTATCCTGCTTTGCACTAGGTACCGCCTACCAAACTTCAAAATGGTCAGAAAGTAAATAACGAAATACAATATATTTCTTAATTTTACATTTTCTCTATCTACATCACAAAATACGGAAGTCGCATGAAATTAAAAATCAAAAAGAAATGATCTTATAATAATTATCTTCATCTCTGGAGCTGTGCCAATTACAACTAACTAGTTTAAATGCCATGACGAGATTGCAACTTAAATGAGAAGGTCCACACTGAAATCGTTACGATTTTTTAATTACATACACTTTTATTTCGTGAATCTTTCTAGAAATGAGTACGAGGTCTTTTAAATAAAATTGACATCAACAGCGAAAGAGGTTTTGTTAAAGAGATTGTTGTGAAAGCTTTTTGTGTTCTTTAGTAACGTCCGTAACTAGCTTTTTCGTTTTAATATCTTTTTGTTATAAGATTTTTTATTTCTTTGTTACGCTCTTTGCTCTTATTTTATTAAAATAAAAAGTATTTCGTATATTTAGAGTACATTTCGTTTCTAACATTTTTATTAGAAATATTATATATAAGTAGATTCAAAAGTACACAAATAACGCATTAATACATAATAGTCGAGCTGAAAACAATCGTGGAAAGTTGACAAGCGGTGAAATTTTTTAAAAATAAATTAATCCCATCGCTCGGTTTTGTGAATATCCGTTGGGTTACAGTTATGAAACAACTCGGAACGAGGCTCACTTTATTCTCTTTTGAAATTTACAATTTCACCATTTTAATTATGAATGGGGATTTTTATAATGCCTCACGTAGTAGATGTATGAGTGTTTGTGTAGAAAAGTACAGTTTACATACATACATACATAGCTTCACGCTATATCCCGCATATAGCAGGGTAGGCAGAGGGAATCTAGTGTTAAGACTCTCCGCTTCCCTATTTCTGCCGAATTGAGGCATCGCGTGCTGAGTGGCGGAACTGAACGCCGCGCTTTGCCTTGTGAGTTCACCACTCAGCATGGAATGCCTCAATTCGGCGGAAAGTGGGGAACAGAGTGTCTTAAGGTTCTCAGGTTCCTTCTGCCTACCCTGCTATATGCGGAATACAGCGTGAAGCTAAAGAAAAACTTATAAGCCTATTCACGCCCGATACCAATATAGCATGAAGTCAACAAAAAAGCAGAATTAAAAATAATAAAAAGAAGAATAAACATACCTGCATTTCACTTCCACTTCGTCTCATAGCGAAACGTTATCGCCACCATATTATATTAACCTGAAACAAACATATGAAATTATTGAATCTTTTTATATGTATTTGTATTAGAAAATCGGATCGAAAACCAGCTTCAAGAAGAAGGTATGGTAGAATGATCACTATCATTAGTAGTTCTCTCGGACACTTCCGAGAGAACCTGGACATTCCGTTCTTTCCTTCTCAGACTGAAAACCTATATACATTAGTAGTCATTTCTACTCTTTAAAGATATTGTTTTTTAGCATATTCATTCACTTTATAATAAGAATCAGAAGAAAACAGGTTAGGCAGACATAACTTAGTGATATGCTATTTAAGCTTACAAAAAACATTTCCATTGTAATTTTACAAAAATATGAAACACTATTTCACAAATTAATTCGAATGTTACTCCCTAACCAAATTAATTATATACACGGTACAAGTGCAAATTTGCTTCATTTTGTTTAAATGCATACAAGTTTAATGACATTACACTGATTACATGATCATATTACTAATGGACCAGCGTTTCACTGTGATCAACTCAGAGCTCGTTTTGATCAACAACGGATTTATTATTTAAATTATGTTACCACTTTTGCAGATAAAAATATGAATTATACTAAGTTTGGTGATTATATTCCTATTTTAACCGATTTCGAAAAAGGAGGAGGCTCTCAATTCGATTTTTTTTTCTTTTTTCATGTTTTACCACATAACTTTTTACTGGGTGAATCAATTTTTTAGATTTTTTATATAATAGCTACTAGCTATTGCTTTTTATATAGACCGTATAACTTTGTTTTAATAATTTTGCTTTTTGGAGCATTTTATTTGTAGTCCGTTCTCTAGTTTTATGAAGATTTTAATTATTCAAAAAAAAAAAACTAACGAGATTAAAAAGTTTTTAATGCTGAAAATATACTTAACATTAGTCATTTTCTTATACACGACCGATATATCTTTAATTAGGTATTTATACTTACATACATTTTTTATTGTAACAAATGAATGAGAAAGCATGTTTTTGAATAAAATTGTAAGCAATTGCTTTATGTTGTTTTTTTTATTTATATAAAGAGATTGTGTAGTTAGTGTCGAAACGCAATGTCAAAATTTGCTTTAATCACGAAACAAAGAAGAAATTATCCCCAAATCTTCCAATTCAGGCTTAAACCCATAGATTCCACAGTCAGTCGCATCAAAACTAGGCTCCATCTGCGCTTATAAAATAAAAATAATATTTATTCAAAATATTCCATATAACACTCGATTAATTTCAGCAAACTCAAATAAACAATACACATTGAAATTTATTATAGCCAAAAATATTTATAAAAATTTATACACCCGCCCGAATAAATGTTTTCAAATAAAAAACGCTAGCAAATACTAAGCGCGAGTAATCCGTTGGCAATTGGAACACGCAAAACAATTGTAAGCCGTAAATAAAATTGTAAAACTTAATCACAATAGAATTGGTTTAAAACACTTTGTGGCATTATTGTACGTATGCGATTTAAAATATACTGATTGAGTGAATGTTAATATGTATGTGTAATTTCGAAATAGTTATATACGAAGACTTATTGGTATTTTTTTTTTTTATGGATACTTGTTTGGTGGTAGGAGGTTCGTCCTCCGTCTGGCTCGCGACCACTATCATGTCAAAGACGAACCGCCAAATATCTTATGATGTGTTCCGGTTCGATGGCATGTAAGCCAGGTTTTTCCCCTTTCCCACCCATCCTTTCCCCAAAATGTGGTGGTTCCGATAGCGGACTACTACATTATCCTCCCTTTCCATCTGTATCCTCTAGGTTGGCAACGCATCTAGTACATCTCTTGTGTTGTAGATGTTCATGGGCGAAGGTAACCACTTACCATCAGGCGGTCCTTCTGCTCGTTTGCCATCCGGTATCCATAAAAAAAAAAAAAATACGAAGATTTATTGGTAACTACTTCTTTTTCAATGTGTAGTATGTTGTTGGCCCTATTAACCTCTACTGCGTCACCGGGTTTTGTGGGGGGATGGGGCAGAGTTAGCTTGTCCTCCTTGGGGGAGACCATCAACTTAGAAATGCAGTGTCGCAAGGGCAAATTTAGAAATATTATTAATTTAAAGAAGCGTTTTATGCCGTATTGCTGAGTAGCGTGTATAGAACCTAGTGTCAAGACACTTCGTTCGCCGCTTTCCGACTGAATTCAAAACATTGCGTGTTAAATGGCGGAACTCAATGCCGTGCTTTCTCTCCTCATAAATATTTTATATATTTAAATAAATCAATAAACCTACGATTTTAAGAGTCTAAGAAAAGTGTTAATAAGCTAGTAAATTCTATAAAAAGTATAACGTTAATCAACCAGAGGAAGTAAAGAACAAACATGTTTCGTTCAAAATATCGAAATTTATAAAAAAAGAACATGACCGCTGAATTAATTTCTTATCCAATCAACCAATTTATATTTTTTTTATATATATAATAGCTAATGCTTGAGATTTAGTCCTATTTAAATTAATTTAAGATCTGACGAGTAATTTTCGAGTTATTCGTAATAATGTTACTTTTTAGTGCATTTTATCTGAAGTATTTTTTTTTATAAAATCCTAATTATTCTAATTAACGCCAGAGACACAAGTGTGTGATTGTAAATGCGACAGGTTGCGGGTTCGATTCCCACTCGAAATGGAATATTTCATTTCCTGGGTTTTGTAACAAGGCAAAGCGCGGCGTTGAGTTCCGCCACTCAGCATGCAATGCCTTAATGCAGCGAAAAGTCTTAACACTAGGTTTCCTCTGCCTGCTCTGCTGTATGCGGGATATAGCGTGAAGCTATGTATGTATGTGTGTTAATTATTCTAATAACATTTATTAAAGAAACAAACCAATCATTCTAATCTGTAGCAAAACGTGTAGGAAATATAAAAATTTATTTCGGCACTAGAGATGAAATTTCTTTTATTGTTACACGTTCAGTATTTCATATTCCTAGTAAGTAAGTCCATAAAGTAGTTTATACGCATTTATGCTTGTGGGTTCAAATGTTGATTGTTTTTGTATATGACCCTTATTCTAAAAAAATATAGTTCCTTTTCTATTAAAATTATTTTAGTCATTTTAATAACTATTAAGACAAGTTCATAAAGTTTTGTCTAACTGAAAATAATATAGTATAGTAAATTGGTCATCAAACGTATAAAAAACACATCCATTAAAGATTTACGTACATTATATATAAGAACCAAAATATTACAAATTATATACATATACATACAATATTTAATAATGAAACTTTCCGACCCTACAGAAAACCCCGGTAGAAGAGCGTCCTTGACTTTTAAAATTACGATGACAAACAGAAATGAACAAGCTCATGAAAATGCGTATCAAGCAGTTACAGCAAATTACTTTCACTTTTTTAGCTTTGCGCTGTATCCCGCATATAATCCCACAATAATAGGGTAAACTGGGAACCTGAGAACCTACGTGTCTAAGTCACTACCATGTACTCTTTGATACAGCATATCGTTCTCCGTTCCTTCCGCCAGATTCAGGCAATGCGTGCTGATTGTTGGAACTCATACACAGACATATTAAAAAGGACATAGGATGCTTTTTATATGAAAAAAAAAAATAAAAATTGACCGACATGATGGTTTGACTTCAAGGTTAATGTGAATAACGTACTCGTATATACGCATTATACGCAGTATGCAGTATGGTCTGACATTGACCTTGCAAGCGAAGCCGCGGGAAACACCTAGTTTGTAAATATAACATTAAATATCTTACCAAAACTTCGTCAAAACTACATGAGGCTTGGAGGACATGTCTATTATTTCCCTTTAAAATCAAAATAAATAACTTTTGCAAGTACAATATGCTCAAAGAACAAGTCGACTTTAAAATTTGCCTCACTGGCTATAGTGTGCCGCCTGACCCATTTTTCCACATAATGGCTGTCTAGCAGTCGAACACTAGAAAATAACGCCAGATGCATCGCATCAACATTTCTCTGTGATTTAGCTGTAATTTTCCATGAAATCATTTCCAATAGAACTATTGATGGAATTAATTGAACAAGAAGAAATGTCTATAAAAAAGTATTTAGCTTAGTAAATTTATTTAGACATAATATTTTTTAAGTCAATTAGACAACTATTGTCCCCGTAAATGTGTTAATAACGCATTTCGTAGTGTCGTATATGTCACTTTGTATAAACATAGATGTCAAACCATGGTAACATGTGTAACATTTATTTTATTAATTTAATATACTTTTTATACATTATTATAAAAAAATATTAGCATTCTGCACTCCTTCTATATATAAAGTGTGCCAAGTCCTCCGTCCGCGTAATTTTTGTAAAAAGGGATCCAAAGTTTTTGCTTCACATATTTATATATAGATTATTATTACCTAATATACCATATTGCCTTTAGTCTCAAATTTAAAAATATTTTTACGTGTATATTCTTTGTTAAATGTTAATTAATAGTATTTTATAATAATTATTTTGAATTCTCGATAATTAAAGTTAAAATTGATTCTATTATTATCAAAGTTATCACTTAGTTATAGCGTATAATAAAAATAAGACTCTGTTAGAGACGTTACTACAGCTTATAGTTGACGCATTATGTCCATAAAAATATAAATACTAACCTCAACATACATTTTTAAAAATAAAATAATTGCATAATAAGTTAATTGTTACAAAGAAAAAAGACAAATCTCCTTAGGAATTCATGGGTTTACCGTGTTGCCAGGCCCATTGCGTACTAAGGAGAAAAATTAGGTGAAATACCCCTAGGTTAATACCCCAAGACCTATCTTGCGACCTAAAAATTGGCTTAAAATATAGGAACTTTTTAAAAGTTCAATGCGCACACTCCGTCTATCGTCACCCCTATCTCTAACCTAACCTAACCAAAATTAGAAAAGATCGCTTAGAAACAATGCTTTCTTCGAAATACATGCTAATAAATAAATCAATCTTACCATTAAATCCATCTTTTAACATTAAAGCTAATATTATAAATATATCTTCGCTCACTTCGAATTTCCATTTTAATAAAGTGGGCATTTTATAATTAAAGCAAATTGTTTTATGAAGTGATACCTAGGATGTAAAATGCTATTAATATGTAAATTATTCATTTCGAACAAATTAATGGCTTTGTTACTGCTATTCTGTCATAATAACTCATTCATACTTTTCACGATCGTCGCCACTGAAGTACTATTTAGCAATATTAATTTAAATTAACTTTAAAATATTATTAAAGATATTAATTATGTACAGTGAAGTATTGTGAGAAATTATATTATAATCTTGTATAAATAGGTCCATTAATAATGAGGTATTACATAAAGAAATTATGGAAGACAAGGTGAAGTTGTTCGACAGAAATTAAACATACATACATACATAGCTTCACGCTGTATTCCGCATATAGCAGGATATGCAGAGGCAACCTAATGTTAAGATATTCCGTTCCCCACTTTCCGCCAAATAGACGCATTGTGTGCTAAGTGGCGGAACTCAACGTAGCGCTTTGCCTTATTACCAAACCCAGGAAATGAAAAATTCCATTTCCTGGAGTGGGAATCGAACCCACAACCTGTCGTGTTTACAGTCGCACGCTTGTGCCTCTGCGCCACGACAGGTGACATAAATTAAAAATGTAACTATATTAGTTGTTTTAGTCACTTAGGTAATAGCAATTGATACCATTCATATTCACTTATGTAAAGACTTTTGTATGTGTGTAAAAATGTTGTTACCTTTTTAAAGCTTAAACTCGCTACTTTATAATTTTTTTTTTTTTTTATGGATACCGGATGGCAAACGAGCAGAAGGACCGCCTGATGGTAAGTGGTTACCTTCGCCCATGAACATCTACAACACAAGAGATGTACTAGATGAGTTGCCAACCTAGAGGATACAGATGGAAAGGGAGGATAATGTAGTAGTCCGCTATCGGAACCACCACATTTTGGGGAAAGGATGGGTGGGAAAGGGGAAAACCTGGCTTACATGCCATCGAACCGGAACACATCATAAGATATTTGGCGGTTCGTCTTTGACATGATAGTGGTCGCGAGCCAGACGGAGGACGAACCTCCTACCACCAAACAAACCTTTTTTAAATTATAATAAAGAGTGACTTTGAAATTAGATTATAAAAAAATACAGGTAAATCTATCTAGGTCTTCACATTAGTATGGTCACTATGGTGATTATGGTCATGGCTCATTACAGACTACTGTAAAGTGTTCAAATAGTCGGATTTCCAAAAATATATTTCTGAATACAAAAATATACGTGATTAATCCGGCTAAATCCGGTAAGTTACATTTAATATGCGTAAAAATTACGAAAATCAAAGATGTCTTTATGGGTCATAAGATTTGGAATATCAATTATTTTATTCATAGGTTATAACAATTAGTATGAATTAATTAAAACTACTTTAATATGAATTTATAATATTAAAGGAGATCTATTTACAATCCAATTTCTGCTAATAACAAAATGATAAACAATATTGAGGAAAATACTTAATTTTATAACGAAAATTTAATTCTTGGTCGTAATTGCAGCTATTTTAAACGTAAAGCTTAAAATTTCCTTTATAAAATATTTACCTTAGCATCCAATTAGTAGGCGGCTAATATAATTTTCTTTCCGCATAAATATTATTAGCTACCCTTTTCTAACATTAAAATTATGTCGAATTTTTGGAAGTCCAGTTGTTACTTTTTATGTTGTCGTTTTAAATAATTTAAATACGTAATATCACAAATTAGATAAACTTTACAATATTTCATACTATTAATGAATTCAAACTTGGTTAGATAGAGAGAGGAGCGAGGACAGTGAGGTGGAAGGGTAGTTTGGGTCGTAAGTTCCAAACACTCTCCAAACTCCACTCTCTGTAACACAATGGGCACTCGCACATTGAATCCATGGATTGCTAAGGATATACTTCTCTGAGATTTTATTTAATGTTAGAAATTTTATGTACATCTAAAATAACTTGACCTTAATTATACACTTTTTTAAAAGAATAAAATTCATAACGCCTGTCGTGGCGCAGAGGCACATGCGTGTGACTGTAAACGCGACAGGTTGTGGGTTCGATTCCCACTTTCATTCTTTTCATTTCTTTCATTTCCTGGGTTTGGTAACAAGGCAAAGCGCGGCGTCAAGCTCCGCCACACAGCACGCAACGCCTCAAATCGGCGGAAAGTGGGGAACGGAGTGTCTTAACACTAGGTTCCCTCTGCCTCTGTGAAGCTATGTATGTAATTCAGTCATAGGGTATTCGCAAAACCTTTTCTTTCGCAACAAACATGAACAAATTAAAAAAGACGGTACACTTTTTAATCACTCGAATGTTTTTTCATTTAGAAAATTAAAAATACCTACAGAATAAATTAAGATAGTCTCGATACGATTTTAGTTAAAAATTTTCGACCAAATTATTACTTTCCTTTGAATAGCAGACACTTGTTCTTTTCTTAAGAGACTGTTAATACATTTATAGCACTTTCCAATGCCTTTAAAATTAATTTAATATTCATATTTTATTCTATACCACTCCTCATCATTCGCATTCGTTTCAATACTTAAATTATCCTGACGATTGAATTCATTTCTTTGTTTATACAGCTTTTAAGCGTTCCAATTAAGCGCTATAAACTTTTCAAATCGCTTAAATTTTCACACAATTAGAATCTATACAGAACGTTTAACTGGCGTTAATTATTTTAATAACGATACTATTATGCAACTCATTTTGTAATTTTTCATAGTTATTATTAATATTATTTTATATTAAATTACGCCTGTCCACGTATGTGGCGCAGAGGCACAAGCGTGCGACTGTAAACACGACAGGTTCGATTCCTACTCCAGGTAATGTAAAGTTAAGTATTTTCATTTCCTGTGTTTGGTAACAAGGCAAAGTGCAGTGTTGAGTTCTGCCACTCAACACGCAATGCCTCAATTCGGCGAAAAGTGGGGAACGGAATTATTGAAAGAGAACGGAGTGTCTTAAAACTAAGTTCTCAGGTTTTCTCTGCCTACCCTGTTATGTGCGGGATACAGATTGAGGCCTAAAAAAATTATTGTAAAGAATACTTTAATAGAAAGCCTTCGTGGAGCAGTAGAACAGTATTCGACAGAAAAAGCTAGTGGTTGTGAATTTCCACTCGTGTTAGTGATAATATATATATATATATATATATATATATATATATACGATGACTTCTGTCATGCATCACACAATGTTTCGAATTCGGAGAGAAATTGCAGAACGGAGAGCCTTAGAACTAGGTACTCTCAAATTCAGTATAAAACGTGACACTGAAAAAGAAAATAAACATAAAATTTAAGTAAAATTCTACACTGAAAATATCTTAAACAATCCCTAACAAACCACGAGATATAATCAAACCCAGATTACAAATAAACGCAAATACGTGAAAATTCATTTGAAATTCAGCATCTAACCTTTCAGTAATTGGTGTTTGACGTCCATCGCGTGTACAATACAACTAACTTAACGGAACTAAAGCTTATAGCATTTTGATGATCTTAATCCATAGCTAAGTCCCAAACAGTATTAACACGATATAATCACTTTTGTACTGTAATACCGTAATCATGTGTAATTATTACTCATAATAGCTATTTGTTGTATTTTCAACAAGAAAGTTCAATGTCGCATAATTGGATGTTTGAATATTTTATAACATTATCCTTAATAACTCAAGGAGTTAAAAAAAAGAAATAGTAGAAGTAGTTATATAGAACCAAATGTCTGGACTCCATTCACAGTTTCCCGCAAGAATTCAAGGTTATTGCATGATGAATAGCGGAATTCAACGCCGCGCTGTTTCTTACCAGAGTGGAATAACGAAAAAAAAAATGTGTGTAGCCGTTTCTCCGAATGGGAATCGAACCCACAATCAATTGTGAACAGTTGTACAGTTAAACAGTGTCCCACGGCACCACATTGGCTTTAGTAAAAAATTGAAAAAATGTAATATTTACCTGATCCATACTTAGTATTACCACTAACGACCTATTTCTCTACTAATTATATATGTAAAAATTGAAACTCATAAATCCTTATATTATTACTCAATTATTTTGATGATTGTAATATGAAATTCGAGTAAAGGTATAATAAACAAGTAATGTAATATAAACCTGAACTATTATAGTTCATTATCCTACCGCTACAGTAAATTAAAATTACCGCTTAAACCACATACTGTTTTATAGCCGTTAAGTGACCACAATAAACAAATTTATATTTTTCACGTTTTTGTGATATTTTTTAAGCCAAGTGTAATGAAAAATATCTATTAAATATAAGAGTGATTAATTAAATGAGTTAGTGAGTAAGTGAGAAGTCATTTATTTTTTTAAAGCTTTTTCCACAGAGAAGGGTAATCAGAGCCTAGTTGTAAAAACACGTCGTTATCACGAAATTGAGACGTTGTTAGTCGAGTGGCGGTATTCAAAGCCACGTTTGGTCTTACTGGAGATGCCCAAAGATCGAACCTTCAGGCAATCGTGCTTATAGTGGGACAGTATCCCACTTCGTCACGATGTTCTTGACAATCTCTCTTTTTTGATAGAAAGAATCTTCTCTTTCTTGATAGAAAGAAGGTCTTCTTTCTATCAACCTCATGCAGTTAAGAATTTTAAATTGTCATATTGAATTTTACTTGTATAGATAATTTGGATAAAAAATTAGCGTCATTTTTATCAGGACCAATCCAATTTATTTTAGAACTAAACTAATATTACTAATAGATACATTCATCAATGCATAAATTGTATATTTATTGATGTAATATATATTTACAATTTGGATTTCTGTAATGAGTAACTGAGGTGGTGGGTTGTTGATTCAATTCCCGTTCAGAAACATAATTATATTAAATTAGTTTTATTTCACTGTCCTCGTAGAATAAAGCGCGACGTTGAGTTGCGCCACATAACACGTAAAAACATGGAAAGCAGAGTGTCTTGACACTTTCTTACTGCCTTACTATATGGAAACATTCATGAGCCAAATATAAACCTGTGACTACAGTTAAAACGTGGGAAAACTGCATTACATAGGTAATATTTTATAAACATAAATAGTACTCCTTAAGATATAGTTTTCACACGTATTTGGGAAAATATTACATTTTTATTTATTTAATACTTTTCATATAAATATGACGATAAAAAAATTACAACAATTATAGAAAGAAGCATTAAAAATTTAGTATAATAAAAAAATATTCTCGTTGCAAGTAAGGTGGTCTTTGTATTTGCATTTCTATTCTAAAGCACAACTCGTCAGTTGGTTTCTATTCTTTTCAAATGTATTTTTTTTCTTGCATAGGATAGAGTTAATGAGTAAACGCATGTGGTATCCCGCAGAGCTCCGTAGAAATCACGTCAATTGTTGAACACAATGCGAACTAAAGAAAATGGCTGTAAAAAGTTTTTTTTTCTTTAAATATACCGGTTAGAAAAAGTGTTTTATTCAATGATTCTGAACTGAATTTATTTCTTTCTATAAATAATTTATAACTATACAGAACTGAATATAATTAATTTTATAAATTACAATAAAAACATATCTTTACATGATAATAAATACGTCAGAAATTTATTAAATTCAGGCTCGATAGCCTGCATATGCCACGATTGGCATAGGACAAAGCACAACAAAAGGATTATGGGTTCGATTCCCATCTGGAGGAAGTAATATAATATTTAAATTATTTCCTTCATAAATTGCAGAGTACACACACTACACAATAAAGTCTCTCTGACTATGCTGAAAAAGGCATGAAGCTGAAAAAAAAATAAAAACCACCACGAAGTTTATTCTAATCTATTCTTTCTATTATATTTACAAAGACAAATACAAAAATGTTTTTGAATTTTTTATTTTAAAAAATATCGATTTTAAATGAGGTACTTAAAAGTCTAAAACAAATCAAGCAACATCTATATATATAAAAGAAAGTCGTGTTAGTTACACCACTTATAACTCAAGAACGGCAGAACAGATACGGCTGAAAATTGGTAGGGAGGTAGCTTAGAGCCAGGAGATGGACATAGGATACTTTTTATCCCGTTCGACAGCGATCCCGTGTGACTTGACATGAAACGTCAGTCACTATAAAACGTGGTATAACAAAAAAGAATCAGACTTGGAATAACAAAACGCAAATGACAGCTATGTAATTGACGTAAAATGACAGCTATGTATTGACGTATGGATGACAATTTGATATTTGTAAGAAATCAATATTAAAACTATTTCTATTAAATAAATAATTAACAAGTGGATTGAAGTGAAGTGAATGTTAATTAATAATGCCGCGACCAAGACGATCGAATCTTTCCCGACAAAGCCGTAATGCAAGAAGAATACAAAATACTGCAAATGAAAGGACTGAAGAAGAACAAGAAATTGCACGTGAACAGCGCCGCGATAGTATGGCTCGACTTCGTGAGCAAAGTGAAGCAGCCCGTGAAACAGCTCGGTTGGCAATGCAGAATCGTCGAGCGAACAACAGAAGGCAACAAATAGATAATTTGCGACGCAGAACAAGATATTTAGCTGATTTGAA
>JAKGSA010000119.1:392-71721 GCA_033558755.1 Philaethria dido
TCGAATTGATAACCTACTCTTTTTTGTAAGTCTGTCAAAAATAACTAACATTACTGCTAAAACTTAAAATACTAATTCAGTATCATAAAGATGAAACTGAAAATTAAGAGTTTTATATCGCACAAAGTAAAGCAAAATCCAACCCATATATAATTAAGTTTTCCGTTCATGTTCCACCGCAGTTAAATTGTTATATAGTTCTTATATAAATTTTTATATAAAGAAAATTGTTATAAAAATGCTAGCTATATATTTAACTTACTTAGGTTCACGCTTTGTCCCTAGCGGGTAGTCAGAGAGAACGGAGCGCCAAACGCTACGGTCTCTGCATACCTCTTTCGCCTCCTCCACAGTCATTAACCTCTTCATACATGCCCTATATATTTAACAGAAGAAAGAAAATATTATTTACTCAATAATTTTAGAATAAAGTTTTTACTCATGCACTTAAAGTGCCTTCTTTAGATTGCGAAGCTTTCTACAAACATTTCTTAACAGGTGCTAACAATAAGAGCGGTTTCAATTGTGTAGAAATTTCATTGTGGAAGTATAATATAATGGGCAAGACTGCTTAGACGTTATTCAAGAAACGCATATTCAAATATATACATAATATATGGAAAAAAAGATTGAATTATCTATATTGTTTGTGCTAGACCCTATGAGTTGAGATGAGAGTTACTCGAAATTAAAAATAAAAAAATATTTTCTTCTATGTAATGCCTGTCGTGGCGTAGAGGCATAAGCGTGAGATTGTAAACGCGACAGGTTGTGGGTTCAATTCCCACTCTAGCAAATGTTGAATATTTTCATTTCCTGGGTTTGGTAACAAGGCAAAGCGTGGCGTTGAGTTCCGCCACTCTGCACGCAATGCCTCAAATTTGGAGGAGGTGACGGAATTGTTAAAAGAGAACGGAATGTCTTAACACTAGGTTCTCAGGTTCTTTCTGCCTACCCTGCTATATGCGGGATACAGTGTGAAGCTAAGAAAAAAAAGGTAACCATTGTATTTAAATTATTTTCATTTTTCCTGCTAGGTGAAACAAGGTGCGGCGTTGAGTTCCGCCATTCAACACGCAATGCTTAGATTTCAGTCGGAATGTGGAGGACGGAGTGGTACATTTACGCGGAACGGAGTGTCACAGTCAGATTAGGTTCACTCATGCAGAAAAACGTAAAGTTGGAAAATAAAAAAACCAAATATTCTTTACAAATAAAGCTACGTTTTTGTAATTAACTCAATATATATAAAAATGTTTATATAATATATGATTAGCTTATTGAGCTACAAATATTTGCACAGTTATACCTGAAATACAAACACACATTAGGGAATTATGTATTTAAGGAGTAGTGCTATAGTGAAACGCCTAATACTACACGAACCGTAATTAATGAACTAAATTACACAGACAAATTAAATGTTGAGTAACTTAAGAACTCATTTTATTTGCCGTCGTCTCCTTTTGCCTTCTATTACTGGAATTATTACTGGTATTCAGGCAGGAAGTGGTAAGCAGACGTATAACGATTCTCTAATTAAAAAATGTAGTCCATTTTTCTTAACTTATGGACATAAAGATATACCAGTAATAATATTACTACCAGTAATAGTAATGCCTTCCTTTTAAATTGACTTTGGGTATTTAAGTAAATATTTATATTATTTTTATTTATAAGCGTTCCAAATAAACATTTAAACCAAATATGGCAGCGTGCCATGAAGGATGTTCGTAATAGGTATACGCTAAACGTTGCAATGATGACTCGCCCCCAAAATTAACTAGTGAAATTTTTTATTATTAAAGTATATTTTAATAATTATAATTTATTAACATTAGATGTATATTTGAGATTACTTAAATATATATAGACTTATCTCAGAACGAATTCTTTGAACTTACTCCACATATGGCGTGAAAAATTCAATTTAGCTACGAATGGATCCATAGCAAATGCACTTTTTTAAAAACTTTTCCGAAGAGGCACGTTTAACAGTTCCGTCACAAAGCATTGCGCCATTCCTAGCGCATTCTAATGCAAATTTCATTGAAATGCTCCGCCATTGTTGTCACTTCCAGCCATTGGGCTAAGCCTTGTGTTCATGCGTCTGATTTCGTATGCACGTTTCATGACATTTTTAGTTCCCCTTTTTGTTCAATTTCTCTTATAATACATTCTTATGGAGATAAGAGTAAAATAAGAAATTGTGTTCCACTTCACTCTTAGGAATAAAGAAATTTAAGTTACGATAAAGATAGGTTACATTAGGGGGATCTTCCTTTTATAGGTAAAATTAAAATATTAAGCGTGTCAATATTTAATTATGTATAATAGTCTACGTAAAAACACTGTCTGAATATTTGCTATTAGCATATAAATAATCCAAAGATTAAAGTAAGCTAGTAGTAAGCTTGTTATCAATTTTAAAAAGGGATTTACCTAAAGTTTAAAATGAATATGGTATTCATGTCTTATTTGCACCAACGTAACGAGTTAGAAAGCATCTAATTGTAAATATGGTTCTGCTGTGGTTTTGAGATCGATCCACAATAGCTAAATAATTATTGTTATTTCCTTCGCCTTGGTAAGACAAAGCACGGCATTGGGTTCCACTATTCTACACGCAATATCTCGAATTCAGGCAGGAAGTGGTAAGCAGACATATAGCGAATCTGTAATTAAAAAATGTAGTCCATTTTTCTTAACTTATGGACATAAAGATATACCAGTAAAATTTGGCTAAGAAATTAATGAATACAAACTTTCTTTAATTACATTTTTAGCTATCTTCGTCTTCTTTTCCTTTTCATAAGCATATACTTATTTTAATAAAAAAAAATAGTCAAAAGAAATAAAATATGTTTTTTATTTATATTTATTTTACCTTTGATCATTTCTAGGTGGAATCCATCATCCAAATATGGGCAACTTTTGAATAATTATTTCGAAGTGATATGAAAATATTCCTCTCATATAAAACTCGAGTACGGTGGATACTTCACAGTATTCACTAGAGTGAAGTGGGCGACAGCATCCGTAAAATAATATTCAATTAAAAGTATGCTTTTCTTTTCCACTATGCACAAAGAAACTTAGTCTTTCTAGACTTAAAATTAAGTTTGATTTTATTTTGAACGCGGAAATCTTTAAATGTGATTTTTCTTTAACGAACCATAACGTCAAGTTGCATATGTTCGCTTCGTAGTTCTACTATAAAGGATTGGGCTAATGGTATACTCGAAATGTGAATATCCATATCTGATGCATGTATATTGTTGGAAAATGAGAAAATATATACTAACTTAATCCACACACTAATAATACCTAATTAACAAGTATTTTACTTCATTAATGTGTTAGATTAAGTTATCGAATAATGTGTTGAATTTAAACAAATTCCCCATGAAAAACGAGAATGGCATAAAAGCATTGTTATTTGTACTAAAGCTTTCCCGTCCACTAGACAATAAGTCGGTAAGCGATGAAAACTTTTACATTTAAGAAATAAAAGCGCTCGTTTCGCTGTATTCGAATTTTCAAGACGAGACGGCTTAGTCCGCTCTAGTAAATATTGACTCAACGTGGAGCATCCTGCGACTAATCTTATAGAACTGTTTGCTTCCACGATTGAAGACTTGAGGTCCGTGGAAAGTTTTCGCTATCCAAACATTATTTGAATACAGTCGAGGCAATATTTCCACTGCGGACCCATTTGAATATTGCTGACAAAATGTAGGAAGCCAAACCATCTGTCTACGAGGCGGACGTGCTCGCTGCAATTTGACTAAGATATAAAATTTTATTCAGACACTTTTAGTAAAATTAAAGAAATTCTTTTAATTATAGTTATTTTATATTCTTTTATATAATATGTACTGTTTTTAAATAGCTATATTGTAATAAAAGTTTTATTATTTTAGATATATGATAAATAGAGATTGGTATATTTATTTGTATACATTTTTATTTATAAAAAGGAAGTAGTACAATTTTTCTCATAAAAAATTATAATAGATGGAAAACTCACGTAGGAAACGAATTGTCCGTGCAGTGGATACTGCACTAGCATATTTATCGACAGAACGTGTAACTAAATCGTTTCATCTAGAAACCTTTTAGTGAGCACCATTGCCTCGTTTTTTTAACAAAGAAAAAATATACATATAAAAATGATAAAAAAGGGATTTTTTGATTTTTAAATTGAAATATTGAACCAATAAAATATTTTATTTAATAGTACACTATGCTATAAAAATAAATTGAAATTTTATACATTCATTTTATAAATATTTTAAGATAAATAAAGTCAGAAATGATCTTTGTTAAAAAAATAAACGTATTATGCTTTTAAAAATTGCAGAACTTAAATTCAGCTAACAACTGAAAAATACATTTCTACAAGAAGAAAACTTTATTGAGTTTAAAACGTCTACATTTTCTTGCTACGTTATCTTATTTATAATATAATACATACATTTGTAATATATATTTATGATCAGTAAGATAATACAGTATAGCTATACGGTTACTTTGATTTTCTTTAATTGTCTTTATTAAGTATGTAAAAAAAAATCCTTATTTTTCTTCATTACTTTATCTTCTAGAGCTCTTTAAAATTATTTCAAACATACAATATTTAACTATCGTTTGCTGTCGTTATGTCGCAGTGGGCTAGCGCCACACTGTCCAGCCCGATTGGTTGTGGATTCGATACCCACATGAGGAACGATCTCATTTAAATTATTGCAAGCATTGTGTTTTTTTATTCTTCATTCTCTTATTTCATTGACTTTTTTTATTCATCATAGACGGCAAACGAGTAGAAGGACCACCTGATGGTAAGTGGTTACCTTCGCCCATAAACATCTTTAACTCCAGAGGAGATGTAAATGCGTTGTCAGCCTAGAGTGTACAAATGGAAGGGGGAGGAGGATGTGTAGGAGGCAATGAACCGGAACACATCATTACATGTTTGGCGGTTCGTCTTCGACATGATAGTGGTCGCGAGCCAGTCGGAGTACGAATCTTCTACCACCTAACTACTGGGATAGCCACCTCTTACGGGAGGCTACCCAGTGGCGGAGGGGAATTGTATGCTAACTCCGGCCCCTCATAGGAAAGATTACTCAATATCGGATGACGAACGAAGAGTCTCGACACTAGACTCTCTCTATCTACCCTGTTATGTATAAAAATGCATGAATCTGCTTTTTAACAATATAATTAGTTTTTGCATTCAACGTTTTTAAAATATTACATATCTAATTTTTTAATCTACCTTTACCATATAAATAAAAAATGCTTCACGCTTTACCCCGCAGCAGCAGAGTAAACCTAGTGTCAAGAGTCTCCGTTCGCCGGCATCCGCCCGAATTCGAGATATTGTGCATTAAGTGGCGGAACTCAACGCCGCGTTTTATCATACCAGAGCTGATATACGCAACAATATGTCTATACAATATTTATAAGCTCAGACTATAACTTAAAATCGATACTACAAACGCCCAGTAAAAGTTTCCGTCTGTTGAAATTGATATTGCACTGTGATAGTTATAGGATGCACTTCGATAGGAGGTTGGTTGTGACATGCTATTTCACAGTGGGCGTCGCTATGCCACGATTATGTGAAAGGCAGATTGCCTTTTTTCTTTTGAAATATTGAATCTGCAAAATCTATTTAATTTCTTTCTAATATCTTTTTTTAACTTCACGCTGTATCCCGCATATAGTAGGGTTGGCAGAGGGAACCTGAGAACCTAGTGTTAAGACACTTTGTTCTCTCTTTTCGTTCCCCACTTTCCGCCGAATTGAGGCATTACGTGCTGAGTGGCGGACCTCAACGCCGCGTTTTGAGGTGTCACCAAACCTAGAAAATAAAAATACTACATTTCCTGGAGTGGGAATCGAACCCACAACCTATCGCGTATACAATCGCACGCTTGCGCCTCTGCGCTACGACAAGCGTTAAATCGTTCTAAAAGTAAATTTAAGCGAATAAAATAAATATTCGGAGCTATATTAATCTGCTTTTATATCTTTTTTACTCTATCTTTTGTCACAGAATGTGAGTTTAAGTTTTTTTCGACCTTTTTAGATAAATGTATGAAAATAATATTTTATGATACTAAGAATAACGTTAACAATGGTACTCTTGTGATTAAATTCTGAAACCATCCATTAGGATTCAAGCATAACTATCAAATAGTTATAAATTCAGTATTTTTAATACATATTTTTAATAATATACTACGGTATAAGATTTGTGGCATTTTTTAGATAAAGTGTTAAATAGCATTTTGTTATTGCTTTATATTCTATATTATTTCTAGCATTAAATAAATAAGAATTTTCTATAAGATGCAGAAAGCTTAATGTGTTCAAAGAAAAAAACTAAACACTGCAAGTAATCTGACAAGCAAAAGTTATGTGTACTATCATTCCTCTTGCTGCACAAGATTTCGCCAAGCAACTACTTTTCTCAGAATTAGAAAATTTATATCCATGACTAAGTCCTGAACCGTTAAGCTTCACTAAGTACGTAAGTGGAATTTATAGTAGCGATTTACAGCCCATTTCTATGTGAGCAATGTATATTTATTATGAAGTCGACCTTGTAAAAGTCATGATCTAGATATCCACTTTTAATTATTTTTTTTATTTTTAAAATATATGTTAAAAAAGTTAGTAATTAAATTTAATAATAAACAGTAGTTAAACATTGAATATTATTTATAAATGTACCTGAAAAAAATAATAATATTATATTCATATATGATGATTAACACCTGTCGTGGCGCAGAGGCACAAGCGTGCGACTGTAAACGCAACAGGTTGTGGGTTCGATTCCCACTCCAGGAAATGAAATTTTTCATTTCCTGATATTGGTAACAAGGCAAAGCGCGGCGCTGAGTTCCGTCACTCAGCACGCAATGCCTCAATTCGGCGGAAAGTGGGGAACAGAGTGTCTTAACACTAGGTTCTCTCTGCCGACCCTACTATATGCGGGATACAGCGTGAAGCTATGTATGTATGTATATGATGATCGTCGAAAACGAACTGGTCGTAGAAAACTAAAATGTGGTATGGAGGTTCATAAGTAAAAAAAACGGAAAAAATATTGCAAGGGTCAAATTTTTTCTCAAACGATGTTGCAAGCTGCTTAGCGTTCATTGCGCCATAATTAGAGAAGCGAATTAAACTGTTTAGTGAAATATAAATGTAACACATCTAATATCGCATAACGCGATGGTCACGGAATCCATTTAAGTAAAATATAAGTACATGAAGCCATTTCATAATGAGTAACAATATTTTTCATAATAATATATTTAAATTATATTAAAATAAATATAACCTCTCATGCTTTCCAGATGTGTTGTACAAAGTGACATACATGTCGCTTACGCATACTTTACGCGTCAACATCTAATTATTTTAATAAAGTTTGTATCAACATAAGCAAAATAAAACAAATAAGAAGCGAATGCTCTTTTATGATATTGACTGCCTCGCCTTATAATCTACTCATCTATTATCACTTCTAGCTTAGAGATAAATCCTTCTTTGAAAACTTTTCATATCCGCCGGTCGTTGCACTTTTCAGAGATAATATTTAACTAGATACTTTAAAGTTTTCTAATATGAAATTCATTTTAGTAATTTGCAAAGTTTTAATATTTCAAGAATATGGTGAATGTTTGATAATGTATTTTAGATATCTTTAGCTATCCTTTTATGACTATACAGAGAATGTTTATCTTACATTTAGGGCCCACCACACATGTAGAGTACACAATACTACAAAACCATACACTTAATATCAATCAAGGCATGTCTACGGCTTAGGTGCAGGACTAGTATTTTCTTGATTCCCGATTTTTAACCGTTCTTATTACGCACCGATGACGTAACATTATCTAGTAGTACTAAAATACTAATATACGTTGCCGATCTTCCATTTTTCATTCATAAAAATTTTGGCTTGATATCTCTTTCTTTCACGCACGTGCTCGTTTATAATAAAAATAATCACATTACTCTGAAGAGGATTTAGATGGGGTTTTTAGACAGTCATATTAATCTCAGTTCCTATTAAATTATTTAAAAAACAACTAACAAGCTGCTTCACAGCTCTTAAAAACTTACTTTAAAAATTGCGTAAAGCAATAATGGTAATCACTGATTGAATCTCATTCGTTTTAGATTCTCATCGTTAGAAACACGTTTTACTCACAGTTTTTACAAGTATTCTGCTCTATTAATACCCTTACATAAACAGTCCATAAACGAAGTTTCAGATTCTGTGTTTTGCTTTTAACACTACAATAGTATAAAGTAATATCCACTTCAAAATTACCTCGACAATAATTATAACTCATACACATCACGTATCAGTAAGTTAACTTCGTGAAATTTCAACAGTAATAATAATTTGACTAACAATAAACCTGTGAAATTCAAAACAAAAATAATGTAAATAGCGCAAACCCAGTCGCATGTTGACCTTGACATGTAAAAGACAACTGACTTGGCTACCAGATAATTACAAATCGATATAGCTAGGGAAAGGGAATCTAGTATATCGATTTTTAAGAATCGATATTATACTAGGTTATTTCTATTAAATAGTATCTACTTTTTAATTATTTTAAGTACTATTTACCATTAATCTCGCTTGCCGCTATTAATTCGATCTTTGTCCTGCAAGAGTTTGTTATTCGTGCAATCTTGGTAACTTAGCCCTAAAGATTCCTTAAGACAAAAATTTTCTAAGGGAAATTAATATTTTAACAAGGCTCTCAGTACACATTCGAAAATGTACTGTATGTTGCAGCGAAGGGCACATTACTACAAAATATTATTAGTTTTAACAAAGCTGGCGATGTACATAATATAAATACAAGAAATAGGGCTTAAACTTCTGTAGTGCCTGTAACTCGATTGCATCGAGTCCGCAATTTTTTATGGGACAATGTGTATACTTTTACAATAGTGATCCTGTGAAAAATGTCCGAGAATTTTCCATTTTACAAATATAAAATAAGTTGTTGGAGCTTTTATCTCCGTGTTAAAGGCAATGTAATTCAGTTTATTTGTTTTTTTTGGTTGGTATAAAATACACCAAACTAGGAAAAGTAAAAATCAAAGTCACCGTACAGTACAGATTTATATAGTTGAAATTCAATGCTGCGGCTTGCCTAACGTAACCGAGGAAGTGTAATTATGTTAACATAACGTTTTTGTCTTTAAGACCTAACCAACAATCAGGGAATCAACTATTTCACTGCACCATGATGGCATTCTCTTTTTTGCATACTATTAATTAATTTGAATTAATTCCTTATATATTAAGTTATAGCAAATATATGTATCCAAGTGCAATATGTACCTACATACGTAGCATGCGGGTATATACTAAGCGTCCTTTGAAATCCACGCCTTGAACATTGTACTAGATAATATTTGCTAATTAGTAAAGCTCTACTCGCAACTGGTTTACGTGAACTTTCATATGTGATCTACAGAGAAATTAAATACTGTGACGTCAACTTAGGTTGATTATTATTAGTAAATAGAAATCCATAATTATTTGTCGTACTAGTCAAGGAAAGGGATAAAATATATGTAATCATTTTTACATATCTTATCTACATTGTGGTGGCATTTCCGTAATTTATTAACCAACTTCAAAAAAGCATGAGGTTATCAAATCAGCTGTATTATTTTAAGTGTGTTGCCCCGTAATTTTTTACGGGTTGAATCCTTTTTGATGATTATTTTAGAATTTTTAAGGTTGTCAGTGTATCTGATGTGTTCCCATGATGTGATCTGAAGAGTATTTTATGAGTCAATCGTAATATAATACATCATAGTGCATTTTCGTTGAAGTCAGTTCTCTTTTTTGTTCTCTTGTTTATAACTGTTAAAGGGTACCTTATTGGGAATATTGATATTGCTGAACATCATCCGCATTCACATCAAAAGGAAAACACAACCAATTCATCATCATATTGATTTTTTCCACACTTTCAATATACACATGACTTAATATAAATTAATATTATGACCTAACCTGTAATAACTAATAATATAATATTATTGAATTTATTTTGTATCGTACAATTTTTCTATTCTTTTTACTTCACGCTGTATCCAGCATATAGCAGACAGGATAGACAGGTGAGGACCAGAGGACCAGAAAACCTAGTGTTAAGACACTCCGTTCTTTTATGACACTTCTGTTACCCTTTCATGCTTTCTTTTCTTTTAATCAAACAGACAAAATTGCGGCCCAAAGCTAGTTAAAAACATAACATATTCCATATAAATATAATTTCATTATAGAGTAACAGGCTGATTTGTGTGGCAAAACTAAGGCCCAGTGACCATAAAGTACCGGAAGCTTTTTGAGCACAGTGAAGTTCTGCTCACATAAAGGGTTTTTAGAAAGCATTTTAATATGAATTATGTGGTTAGAGAATTTATAATATGTTATGTTGATGATAAAGTTGCGCTAGATGGGTAAATATTTAATTAAAATCTAGCATTTTCAATCACATGGGACTGGTAGTACAAGTATACAGCAGTTTTTATTATTGTTGTTATTAAAAAGTAGAAATGGACGGTCTTTTCAAAATAACAAAATCTATTTTTTATTTATTTTATTTTAGTGTATAAAATTAAGAGTTTTTCATTAATTTTTATTATATTATAATATTTTGTAGCTTCACTTTTCTTCCCGCATATCAAGATAGTCAAAAAGAACCATGTGAACGTTCATGGGTGAAGGTACCCACTTACCATCAGGTGGTCCTTCTGCTCGTTTGCCATCCATTATCCATTAAAAAAAAACCTATGTCAATTCAGTTCATTGGCCACGTTCCGCCCATATCAGAATATTGCGTGTTGAGAGGCGGAACCTAACGCCGCGCTTTATCTTAACAGAGCGGGGAAATAAAAATACTTTAAATGTAAACATTACCGGGATCGAACTCACAACCAATTGTGCTTACAGGCAGACGCTGTTCGCACAACTATCTCTGTACCCCGAAGATCGCAATGAGACAGCGTTTGAACAGTGTTAATAAAAAACCATGTTGTTAATTAAGCTTAACAATATAAATTAATATAAATATCATTATTAGGTATTACAATAATATTTTATTGTCAAATGTATTTAAACTTAAAGCGACAGGTTGTGGGTTCGATTCCCACTCCAGGAAATGAAGTATTTTCATTTTCTGGGTTTGGTAACAAGGCAAAGCGCGGTGTTGAGTTCCGCCACTCAACACGCATGCCTCAATCTGGCGGAAAGTGGGGAACGGAGTGTCTTAACACTAGGTTCTCAGGTTCCCTCTGCCTACCCTGCTATATGCGGGATACAGCGTGAAGTTAAAAAAATAAATAAAAAATAAACATTCATAGTGTACTTAGAAAAACATTTAATATTTACTCAAGTAAATAAATTTTAATTTAACGTGTGAGGACCCACACATATTATTCAAAGTAAAATAACAAAACTTTGTTCTCAGAAAATACAAATTGAAATCGAATAAATAACATAGACAACGTTGTCTAGTTTTAAACGAGCTATATTCGAGTGTTAGACACAAGTCCTTTTCAGTTGCTTTGTGTTATTTAGAGAAGTATTGTACACTCAATTGTGATTGTGATTTTTTGTGATCTGTTTCCTCTTTGATGTTTGTGTTTTGAACAAAAAACCTTTCTATAAAAAATTTCCTTCGATAAAAAAGATGAATATTTAATTAATTGAATATGCAATTGTGTATTATTTTTGTATTTATAATATATAAAATATTTAGATATATTGGTTTGTATTTCAAAAAAACGGCGATATATGAGGAGCAAAGTAAAAAAATTCGCCTTATATTCTTAGAATGTTATTTCTTCTACGTTTTGCTTATTATGCAAACTATGGAAAGAATTTGAAACATAAAATAACCAGTTAATTCTTGATAGAGACCATCAGGACGCAGTGGCACAGTCTGATTGTAATGGGATTGGTTTTCGGTTCAATCCCACTTGGGGGAATAATATTTTTTTAAATTATTTTTATTTCTTTTCTCTGGTAAAATAAAGCTTAACGTAAAATTGTGCCACATAATACGCAATGTATCAAATTCGAAAAAATTCGGGGAAATGGGGAACCGAATATCTTGACACTAGATTCTTTGTGACTACCCAGTTGCCTGCGAGAGAAGACGTGAGGATAAAAATTAAGAAAATATTTAATGTGAAAAATTATATTTCATCTGTAATGATTTTTATACCCTTCCAGAACACAAGTAACATATGTTGGCAAAGATACCGTATTTGCAGTTGGAAATGGACAAAAACGCACGCAAAACCTACCCAACATAATGTAGACCTTTTCCTTAGTATGTTATTACCAAATTTTTTGGCGGCTCCCATAAGAATATATCAGTGATAACAATAAGGTCGAGTAATATGCGTTCTCTGCAGCGTACCGTCATTATTCGCACTCACGATCGATTGATACAACGTAAGTGTTTCTTATAGCTAGTTTCAAGTTGAACATGGTAGTGATGCCAAAACAATATTTTATATATAAATCGTCTGCCTTTTTCTTGTGTATAGTGGTTGGTTGATAGATGTTTTTGAATAATTAAAATATCAAGATTCAAATCTTTTTAATTATATACACCAGAACGTTTCCTTTTTTTTAACTTCACGCTGTATCCCGCATATAGCAGGGTAGGCAGAGGGAACCTGAGAACCTAATGTTAAGACACTCCGTTCTCTTATAACAATTCCGTTCCCCTCTTTCCGCCGAATTCAACGTTTTCATATTATTTATATTTTACAAAAAAATAGAAAAAAGAAAAAAATGTAATAAACAAAAAAATGGGTAAACTCCTCAAGCTCTAATTATAAACTTTTCGAGCTATTTCAAGATTTACTTTTATCTCGCATCATAATCCTGAAATTTAAAAAAGCGACATGACATTTTCCTTCATACAAAAAAACTCCAAGTGCGGGGTGGGTACTCCACTGTATCCACTAGACTCAAGTGGACGAAATGCAGCATCCACAGAACAACATTTACTTAAAAGTCTGCCTCTCTTTTGCTAACGATACAGAAATGTAAATACAACCTTATGTTGTACTCAGCCGGAATCTTTTGTACATGTATTCCGGCATATTATTAGAAGATTTTTTAATGAAAGACCGTAAGAGTCAGGCTGCATAGTGAGTGGAGTCGCTTCGTTATCCAAACCAGCAGGACACAGGAGCTAATTGAACTTCACACATAGAGCTTGAAACAAAGTATAATAATACATGCGTTATAAAATGTATTGTGTAAAATAAACTGGCAAAAATAAAAAAAATCATGTATAAGTTTAAATAATTTTAACACTATCGTGGCGTATTGGGTCCAATGTCTTACTGTCCATTCGGGCGATGATTATGGGACACAAATCTCACTCCTAAGAGTGACTTTTCATTTCCCTTATCCGGTAAAACAAAGTGCTATTTTTAAGTAGTTTATTAAAATACCCCCTATTGTTTGCATTTCAATAATTTTTATGATTTAATAATCAAAATATGCTTAATATTTTTTAAATGTAAAAATATATTTTACGTAATTCAGGATATACTTATAGTCAACGTAATAAATAAAAAATACAACCAAATTTATTTTTAGTTGTTACTTGAATTTTTTAGAGACATAATAGAATCATTATTGATAGAATCATTATTGAAATAAGGGTTATCCCTTATTTTAATAAATTAAAATAAAAATTGGAAGACATTTCTTTATTTCATCTTCAACCTATCCAAAAACTGAACTAGAATAGAAAGGTACCAATAAACTCAATCTTAAGTACACAATCAACAGGTATACTAAAGAACAAAGATTACTAAACAAATACACTCTAAGAAGTGTCGCAAAACATTAATGCTATTAGTAACTAGAATGTAAGCTTTTCTTATACTTTCAACTCCAAATTTCCAAAGATGTTTGACACACATCTTAAAATCTGGAAATTTGGAGTTTTAATGAATTTCAAAAAAAGGAGAGGGAACTCAATACGACTATATTTTTTAACTGCGTAAATCAATTATGATAAATTAAAGTTACTTATTTTTGAAGTAGTAAAGTGTTAATCATACACTTAGGAAACGAAAAACATATTTTTAGATAACGTATAATAATTTGAACTCCAGGGGACTCGAACCCGCGCCTCTTGGAAACCGTCCAAGCGCTCTGACCACTAAGCCATGCTTTCTATATCCGGTTGCGTCGAAATTCTTATACGCTTGTCGACGGCGCGGGTTCGAATCCCGCTGCGTTCAAAAATTTTTATACGTTTTCTAAAATATGTTTTAAAGTTATTTTTTAGTGCTTTTCTTTTTAAGTCGATTGCATTTTTTTGATTAAATTCTTAATTATGTAATCAGGGCTCAATTAATATACTTACCACCTCTAAATATTGCACAGCTCTATAACTAAATGTAATCTTTTTTTTTATTTAGCCATAGGTATGCTGCTTTAATAGCATTTTTCGTATTTACAAATATGTTTACCAGAATTAGATAGAAAACTCACGTAGTGGAAGAATTGCTCTTGCTGTGGAAACTGTACTAACTTATTTACTAATAGTACGTGGAGCTAAATTGCTAAACTGCAGCTGCGAAGCTTTATGGTATCGCTGTTTTATATTTTTACAAAATATATTAATCATTACATAGAAAATGTTGTATATATTTTTTATATACAGCAAATTTGTAATAATATAATTACTAGTGTACCCGTTGACGCGTTAACAACGCGTTGTCTTTAGTAATGTATATGTCACTTTATATAAACATGGATATCAAATCATGGTAGTGTGTGTACCATTTATTATATTAATTTAGTATACTTTTTATGCATTATTTAAAATAAATATTATCATTCTGCACTTCTTCTTTATATAAACTATAAGTGTGCCAAGTTTCATTTTCCTTCGTCCGCGTAATTTTTGTAAAAATGGGTACAAAGATTTTGCTTCACGTATTTATATATATATTTTATTGACATTTAAAATTAAAAATATTATTAAAATTTATTTGAATATAAAAAAGTTATTTCTTGTCGATGAACTATCTAATATTGTTTTCATATTTTCAATTATGTAAAATAATATATATCCCGAATACAATCGCAAGCTGTTATAATTCGAAGCACGGCATTTACTTCAACCGCATTTCAACTGGCAAAGTGGTAGGTAAACCATTCAAAACCTTCAAACATTTCACCGAACAGAAACGAAACTAGAAACATTGAGGTACATGAACTTTACAAATTAGGATAATCTGAACGTAAAAGCCGAGGCGCTAATTACTTTGAAATACGAGAGATGACGCAATGCAGTAGCGGTGTTTTCGCGCTTTCATTAAGTGCAAAGGGAAAGTCGTGATAGAGGCACACTCGTTTCTGACGTTCCTTTTTTTTTAGTTTTACACAAAGATTTTAACTACAAAATTTTTTGTGTGCTTGTGAGAATAAAAAATGAGGCTGGTGAAAAATGTACCAAATTATATAAGTCATATAATTCAGAACATTTTCTAAGGATCATTTGAAATAATGGTGGTATGAATTTTAATATAAGAATAACAGAAATATAAATGTATAATATTTAGTGGCAATTGTAATAAGATCATTGATGTATAATTTCTAAGAAAATATATGATGAGTATTATAACAGATGTACTGCTAAATATTTTCTGCATATTCGCAAAAACCATAGACAATTTTTTACATTAACTTTAGAACTACGTTATTACATTGTATTATTGAAGAATATTACGTTTTCCTCTTTTTTTTTAGCTTCATGCTGTTTCATAATTGCATTTTTCGCCGAATTGAGGCATTGTGTGGCGGAACTCAACGCCGCACTTTGCCTGTTACCAAACCCTCAAAATGAAAATACTAAACTTTTACATATCCTGCAATGGGAATCGAACCCATAACCTGTCGTGCCACTGTCTTGTGTCTTGTGTCACGTTTTCCTCTTTTAGGGTAGTACCTACCAATTTTTAATATCCAAAAATAGTAAAAAATATTTTTGTAAGATTTTGTAACAAAATATATTAAATATGAGAGTAAGTTACGTCACATTCGTCAGAGCTGTATTCTGACCCATTAAGTATGAAATAAAACGCCAACAATCCCAAACTCTCGTACACATATAATTGCAAAACTTTGTACGTAAAATCTTTTACTTCAGTATTATTTCTTTTAGTAATTATAAGGGTATTTGACAGATTTTATAACTTCGATAGTCACATTTCATACTTTTATAAATCGTAGCTGTTGAAAGAGTGAAATAACTCCTAGCATTTAGTTTTTTTTTCTAACTTCACGCTGTATCCCGCATATAACAGGGTAAGCAGAGGGAATTAGAGACCTTAGTGTTAAGACACACCGCTGTTTTGTAACATTTCCGTTTATCACTTTCCGGTGAATAGGGCATTGCGTGATGAGTGGCCGATTTCAAATAAATGAGTAATTTTGTTGAGAGTGTATGTGCGTCTCTGTGCGTGTACTGAACGTACGTGACAAGTATGATACAGTAGAATACGTGTTTCAAAATAAAGAAAACTCAATAGTCTCGCTCGTGTGACGTTTAAGTCTCAAATTGCAATTGAAACTACAACATAATTTGTACATTTAGTTAAGAAACTTTTTAGACTGTTTCAATTCTATTCGACTGTGTTATATGTTAACGAAACTGATACGCTAGTATTCTCTATGTTGCTATATGTAGACAAAGTTATTGAACATTGTACTATCTTCCATTTTATGAATACTTCATACTATTGAGGCCATCGTAGATCATTGCTTCACTGTCTCACTATAATAGCAAATGGTTGAGAGTTTGGTTCCTACTTAGGGAAAGATTATATTTTAATTATTTTTGTTTCCCTTCACTGGTAAGACAAAGCTCGGCATAAAATTCCGCCACGCCATTATTACGAGTTAGACTAGAATGTGGCAAACAGAGTGTCTTGACACTAGCTCCTCTTAGAGGAAAAAAACGTTAGGGTGCAAAAAAAATAATTATGTTTCAGCCATATAAAAATAATAAAGAATAATTTAAATTACTTTCAAATTTCAACTTTACCTTATCGTTCTATGTAAGCGCATTATTATTAAGAATTGTTTGCGTTATCAGCAAGAATTTTCAAAGCAAAAGGAGTATAAATTATGAAAACATATTTTGTGTCGGCCCAAATATTATATGTTTAGATTTTACTTCTAAAACCTTTTCCGTACATATCAGTCGCAGACAATCTTAATAAATCTTGCGGAGATCGACACTTTATCTTTGTCCTGTTTTTCTTTATCTTAGAATATATAAAACAAAGCGTTATACGTTGAAACTCAAGAGAAAAGGTCTCCTAAAGTACATCGTCCTCGGCGAAAACCCAAGTCGATACTTCTGTATAAGAAAGGCGGTGAAACTTAGACGCCTATGTAAATAGGCCATATGTGCCTTGAGTAGGCAGTACAGAGGACAATAAGCCCTCGGATTTTGTTCCCTTTCTGCTCATAAGGAAGGTCATTGCTGAGGTGTTTCATGAATACGAGTTTCGTGTAAAAAGAGGTCGAATGCGTCGCCAGGGTATAGTACAATGTCGGACTGGTACATGAAAAAGAATAATTTTTACTATTTATTTATGAAGGTAGAACAAAATTCGTACTTTATACTTATATTTTTCGAACTTAAGCATATTTTAAACAATTTCGTTTTTGCTTTGGCCTCTAAAAATTCTACTAACTAACTGTAAGAAAACCAGAAAAAATAATTTTATTCAAAATATAGTTTTACTAAAAAATAACAATCGGATAGAGCGTTGACCTATTCTCATAAAATAACATTCCCAACTGGCGTATATTTTGTCCTAACCCATGAAAAGGGGCACTTGACATAACTCAATTGTGCTGAGTTGACAAGGTATTGTCAGGGAGTAGTACAAAATATGAAGCTTTACACCTAGAAACATTTTCATCTAATAAACTAATAAACCTTATTATTAAAATAATTAAAATATAATTTTAATGTAACGGATATTGTTAATGTGAATCACGCTTTTAATTGTTACTACTGTACTTATACTCGTATAACGCTCTTAAAAAATATAGTACTGTTAAAGTTTATCTAATTTTTATATATATATATATATTTTTTTTTTTTTTAAAGTGCTAGCGCTTTTTGTAAGATACATTCTTAGAAAGCTTACAGAAATTCAAACATAAATGGTACTCAAACTCGCAGCTGTTATAAACTTAATTATTTGCATGAAAAATTATAAAAATTCACATCAAAATCGAGATTTTATAAAACCATAGTACACCACACCATTATACAACACCATTGGACAGAAATTAAATTATACACCATAAAATATGTATTATTTATTAAATCAAGACTTTAAATATGTTTGTCGTAGTTTCTACAATATAGCATCTAATTGAAATTACCTAATTTTCAGTAATCCATATTCAATTACATTATCATATTAAACTTAAGTCTAATATATACTTGTGTAATATCACATTAATTAATATGCCATTTCACAGGCGATTTATTAATATGGGTATTACAAATCAATTTCAATATTAGCAGATGCGGTCGATGTATCATTAGATATTCACGCTCTAAGTAACATACCAACGAACGCAAGATAATCTGTTATTATTGGAATTAAATAAATTGTTGAATAAAGTCTTGTACAAGTTTTAAATTTTAATTGAAATAGGTTAGTAATGTATGGTATTAAAAAGCCACTAAATAATTAGTACAGGAAGATATATAAATACTACTATTACCGACTCGGTAAGGATAATATATGGAAGCAAATAAAACAAACGATCCTTTAAGTGCAGCATAAAATATTTGGTTATTTTAAATACAATTGGCAGGGATTCCGACAGAAAAACATACGGCATAGCCTACACGCAAACAAATAGACCGTAAAGCGGCACATAAATTACACTTACTTTGTGCTGTCCAACGATTTAGTATATCATAGTTATAAATTTTGGGATACGCCGTTGAAAATAGCTCTGCGGGTAAGGCTGGTGCAGCCAAACAGATGAAATGTTACCCGTCGGTCCATTAGGAATTAATGGGGCGATTTGAGAAATGTCCTCTTCCTGTAAATATCGCCCATTATTCATTTCTTCCTTGACAACGAACAAAGCCTCGTCTTAAGCTATTCCACAAGATGGTGACCGTTTTCAGTAAAGCCCATTGAATTAAGTCTGTCAAGTACAGTTAATATATTTTGTATATTGTGATATAATATTTCTTTGTTTCCGCACTAAATCCCTGTAAACGATATTGGAATAAATTTTCATATTTCGTACATACATACACATACAGCTTCAAGCTGTATCCCGCATATAGCAGGTAGGAGAGGAGACCTAGTGTTAAGATGCTCCAGTTCCCCACCTTCTGAAGTGGCATGCGTGCTGAGTGGGTGGATCTCAACGCTGCGCTTCGCCTTGATACCAATACCAAGTAAGCAGAAATCATGATTTTTCTTTATTTTTAAATTTTGTTTACTTTCAAATATCGTAATTTACGATATATAATTCACTACGTTCGTTCTTTATATTTCGTCCCACCTAAGATGTCACTGACAAACGATTTATTTATATCTTCTATTATTTTTTTTTATTTCAGGAGGGTGGCTTCGTAGCTTGCGGTAATTGATAGAGATATTAAAAAAATGACATGTTACTAGATGCATATTATATATTTTTTAAAAAAATTGGGGGTTAGCTGACGAAAGAAAGCAGAGCCCTTATTTGCTTAAATACTCTATCGTGTATGGCATAGTTACAAATATAAATATCGCGTTATATTTACAACCATTTACGAAAAAATTAAAACGCTTTTTAACATTATTTTTTTCCGAGATAGGGATTTCTTCACTGGCACACTATTTCGTTACGTTAATATCAATAAATTACTATGTTTTGGTTTTTTTATTTTTATTTTTATAAAGCATTTATTTTTTTATATTTCTTTTTATTCAAAAAAGATAGAATTTTTTCTTTTTTTTTTTTTTTAGCTTCACGCTGTATCCCGCATATAGCATCCTTCCTGCTATATACGGGCAAGAGGAAATCAGAAAGGAGGGAACCTAGTGTTAAGACACTCCATTCTCTTTTCCAACAATTCCGTTCCCCACTTTCCACGCCAGGTGAGGCGTTGCGTGTCGAGAAATATACTATATAATGTAAGCTTCCCTTAACATTTTTGCCGTGAGTTGCTTCAAAGTTCATGGAGGCTAATTCACTAAGTTATTAGCTGTGCAGACGTCACTAATTGTTTCCGAGTCTATTAAGACCTCTTTACAGTCTATTCCTTGTTATAATCTAGAATATTCTGTTTAACAAATGAAGATAATGAAGTTTTTTATCTAAAGCTCATTAAGTCGTCCGGACTGAGGAACTATAAATATTTAATATTATATTCTTCATTTGAAATGTCTTTGACATTATAATTACTAATTATTTCGTAGTAAGGTTACTATGTATTTTAAATAATAATTCTGTGTTATATTTAGTTTGAAATGTTCTTAGAAATAAAGAACCTTACACAGATTTTAAGTAAGAAATCTTTAATTCCATTTGCTCATTAGCAGCCAGTGCTACTTGATTATTACATCAGTAGACAAGACGGTCGTGATCTGAAAGGCTTATTTAAATAGGTGTTAAATATTAAAATATTTTAAATATTTACTACTTAATGAAAAGTGTAAAAATAACTAAATTAACAAAAAAGAAGTTATAGTTATTGTTATATATTTGTAATGTTACTCGGGGGTAGTTTGAGCCGACCTGTCGCCGCCGTCTTTTCCAATAATGTATATATAGGCTATTCAAGCAATATTAAGCCAGTGTGCAACTGACTATTGCGTTTGCATGTTCCCTACTTTCTCCAACCTCATACCGATATCTAACTCATAAAGATATTCAACAGTTATAGGTTGGATTCCCATTTGTAAAAATATTTTCGTATAAAAAAATCTCCTATTTGGCTATTTTCATATTGAGATCCATCATCTACAACATAGTCATCTAAAATAAACGAAAAAAGCAAAACCGAAAAAGCTATCACTATATAACGGGTAAAAATAAAAAAGATTATATCCATCAAAACAGTTTTAAAAAGAAATATTATAGCACTTTGCATAACTTTGAAAATGTACTTGACGGATTAAGTTATCAAGGAACTTTAAAATCCGTTACACACTTTCTGGACACGTTAGCGTGTTCCTGTTAAAGTCAGTTTAAATCGTTCTAAAATATAAAAAAAACCGCTTTTCATTTTTTACGAAGTAATACTATTAAAATGTTTATAAAATATATATTATATATTTTGTTCCAATGCATATGAATTGATACTAGGTGTAAGTATGTACATATATATTTCAGATACTTTGAGAATTTGTGATATTATGTGTAATACATATATTTATTTAACGCCTGTCGTGGCGCAGAGGCACAAGTGTGCGACTGTAAAGCGACAGGTTGTGGGTTCAATTCTACATTTTCATTTTCTGGGTTTGGTAACAAGGCAAAGCGCGGCGTTGAGTTCCGCCACTCAACACACAATGCCTCAATCTGGCGGAAATTGGGGGACGGATTTGTTGAAAGAGAACGGAGTGTTTTAACACTAGGTTCTCAGGGGAAGAAGAGAGAGAGAGGTGGAGAAATAATGCAAAAACCCAATATATTTTTTTATGATTATTGCATTAGATATACATAAAAATAAATGTTACCCATACACTATTCGCTTGACATACACTGTCGTATAAAATGACATACACATTGCTAAGGCAACGCGCTGTTAACGCGTCAGCGCGGACTCTAATTTACATAATGCAGGCGTTAAACTGATTATTTAGCATTGTTTTGTATCTCTTGAAATTGCGAAATTAATGTTGGCTTACAACGTAAAACGCTTGGTTTTGTTAGGTATCTAAATAAGCGAAAAGTGAAAGAGAATTATTAATAGTTAGAAGAACTGGGGAACGGAAATGTTGAAAGAGAATGGAGTGTCTTAACACTAGGTTCTCTGGTTCCCTCTGCCTACCCCGCTATATGCGGAATACAGCGTCAAGATAAAAAAAAAGTAGTTTCTCAGTCACCTTTTGGCTTTGACAAAAATCTTCTAAAGAGTACATCAGATTATACGAGATTCCTTCATACAATCGTCAAACCTATCACGTAAAATTATAGTATACGTGAAAATAAAAATCTATATCTTAATTACTCTTTGTAGGCTTTATTTGCACTATTACATAAGTTAGAATCCTTTTTCAATATAAAGACGTAATTTAAAAATTACATGTTAGATGAGCTCTACTTATGAACTGGAATAATAATGTACTTATTTACAGTGCTTTAAAGATTTATTTTGTTTAGGAGATAATCATGAGATTGAGTCCTTAAAACAACATAACGTCAAGTAATGAGTATCGCCCCATCTTGCATACCTGTCTGACGAATACGGGAGAAGTAGAAAGACAAAAGCTTACAATAACCCGTAGCGGAGGGCTCGCTTGTTGTCCGGTAACTTAAAAATAAAAGAAAATATGAAGATTGAAACATGTTTCCCACTCATCGCGTTTGAAACTGCAGCCAAGCTTTTCAAAAAAGTGCTTCGACGTGCATATTTTATCTTGCCTTTGTCTAGACTTTTCTTAAAAGGTTTTCTAAAATAGAACGCTCCTTTGTACAGCTTTTCGAGGAGCTATTTGATGACGGATACCCATGGCACTTTAGAGCTTTCGCCTTGTTACATATGTCAGAAATTTTGCATTGCATTTCTAACAAATGCAAGTGTATGAAAATGTGCCATGTTTTCGTACTACCTACGCCTTGTTATGCAACTTAAGCTTTGAAGCGACTTCAGGTTGAGTTATTACAAAAATATTTTTATTACCTACAAAGAGGTGACTTCGAATAACATATTTAACTATATGTAAAAGCAGCTAAATATTTTTTAAGAAAAGGCTGGCTAGGATAATACTACAGAACAGTTTTTACATTATTAGTATTAGAGAATAGTGAGAAGAGATTTAAGACACTAAACATTTTTTTGACAATTTTAAAATTCAAGTTTCATGTTCTCTATGAAGAAAATGAAGTGCATTTTTATATAATTTGTAAATCTTTTTCTATTACTATTAGCTTTTGGTATTCCACTTCCGGGGGCCTCCAGAAGCAAGCCAGAGGCGAAGATAGTTACTCAAAGGTTGAGCTTTCCCATTCTTGAAGGAGTAGCCTCGAAAGAGTTTCTACTTCCAGATAGTTTTTTTAAGATAATGAAATTGTCGAATTACGTAGAATAAGTCGAAGAATATACCAAAACATTATAAACTGTCGATTCTAATCGTTTGTAATAGTAGCTGTACCCTAGTTTTCTTAATCGCATTTGCGTATATCTGGAGGCTCCCCCAGAGGACACAAGATTGCATGGGCACTGTGGGAATAGCGGCAAATGTTATATCGGCCAAGGATTTACGACAAATGTGTCCCATTCAGTGTCTTTGTTTACGAGTTTAATCAAAAACGTTGTTAGGCAATTTAACTGTAACATGTTGCTATGTTGTTGAATTCGTTGTAACATGCTAGGCAATAAACCCTAATAACCGAATATCCACGTTTAATTTATTAATTTAATAAAATTTTGTTAGGTTAAAACAAACATATTTATTTATGAATAAATCATATGTCATTCGTTTATTTCATATTAAAAATGATAACTATTGTATATTTTTACAGCAAATCCAATGAATGAAATATATATTAGTTAACTTCTGTTACGTTTGAAAAACTAAATAAATTTGTAATTAGAATAATTTTTGTTCAACTTAACTCATAATATAACTTTTTTTTTAACTTCACACTGTAACCCGCATATAGCAGGGTACCAGATATACCGGTGCAGAGGGAACCAGAGAACCTAGTGTTAAGACACTCCATTCTCTTTCAATTCCGTTCCCCACTTTCCGCCGAATTGAGGCATTGCGTGTTGAGTGGCGGAACTCATCGCCGCGCTTTGCCTTGTTACCAAACCCAAGAAATGAAAATACTAAATTTTACATTTCTGGAGTGGGAATCGAACCCACAACCTGTCGCGTTTACAGTCGCACGCTTGTGCCTCTGCGCCACGACAGGCGCTTGAATATAACTTTTCATCTAGTTAATTTGGTTCGTTATTTGACTTTTGCAAAAGTAAACAAAGAAATATGAATACTTTTCGTAAGGCAAAAAATAACAGTTTTTTTCTTCAACAATAATTAAATAATACGTAAAAATAAAATTTGTTGGGTCTTAAATTTTCTGCTGTATTTTGATAATAAATATTTGAATTTTGTAAAGGGATTTTCATTTACTCCTGCCCCGTAGTAAAATATAATCGAAATGCAGCCACGATGTTACACAAGAGAATTCTCTTTTCATACGCATTATTAACGCGATAAAACACAATGGTTGCCTAGCATAAATATTGCTTGAAGTTATCGCCGAAAGATATATGGAGGTATACTTAACCTAAGAACTGAATATATTTTGGAAATGGTATTCCACTTTCATGAGCTAATTATTAAAAATTTGTAAAATATATATAATAAATATACGTAATATTAAATATATATATATATATATATATAGAATATAAAAATGTATGTAGTAAATTTGTTATACGATAACGCATTTTAAAAATATCCGTTTTAAAATAAATCCATTTTAAAAAAATAAAAACTTGATCATATTAAAATCATGTTAGAAAGATTTTTTTAGTACGTATGCCATTTCTAGTGAGTGTCAAACTATTGAAGGCAGGGTCTAGTAGTGCCGTAGAGCTCCTGACAGTTATTGCGTTTTTTATTTGTAAAGTCCCAAACAAATTCTATTTACAGGCAACGACGCTGACAGTTACGTGAAAATATGCGGATATAGAGAGAAATAACTTTTGCATATGAACTGCTTAACTTCTACTAAGGAGGACAGGTCCGGCTTAAGAAAATATATAATTTAGTAAATAAAAATAGGACTTAATTTTATATAGAATTACTCAAATATGTGATTTTAATAATTTACAACGATTTTTTATAAATGTATATTATTTAATAAATCATAAGTGGGGAACGGAATTGTTGAAAAAAAAACGGAGTGTCTTAACACTAGGTTCCTTCTGCCTACCCTGCTGTATGCGGACAGCGTGAAGCTATAAAAAATATATATAACCATATATACCAGGAGTCATCTGTATTTTTTTATTGATTTTACTTTTAGCTTAAGAGAACTATTACTTAAAACAAGACTCAATAATATATTCTGACTTCTGTTTGGTATACACATAGGCACTCTACCTGCTAATTACATTGTGTATGTAATCGGATTAGCTGCAGCCAATTTCAGTTTATTGCTCGCAATATCTGCAGGAAATGGCTCTATCGGCACATATCCAAAAGTACTCAACATATATACAATATAGATTTAGTAGATATATGACATTATTATGTAAAATTTGAATATTATGTACAATATAAAAATACTGCAAAGTTATTTTCTTTTGATAGAAATTCTTTTAAGGAAAATAATAAATACCTTTATGAAATATCACCGAAATATAACGGCACATCATTAAATCAACACACGAAAGAAAATCCCTTTGGATCCCTTTTTAGGAAAATTGAACTAACGGGGAAAATAAAACTTAGCATAGTTAAAGTTTATACACAGAAAAAATGCAGAATGCTATTTTCTGCATACATATATACGTAGTTTCACGCTGTATCCCGCATATAGCGGGGTAGCCAGAGGGAACCTAGTGTTAAGACTTTTTGTTCCCCACTTTCCGCCGAATTGAGACATTGCGTGCTGATTGGCGGAACTCAACGCCGCGCTTTGCCTTATTACCAAATCCAGGAAATGAAAAATTCAATTTATTGAAATGGGAATCGAACCCACAATCTCTCGCATTTACAGTCGCACGCATGTGCCGCTGCGCCACGACAAGCGTTATAAGGCAGGCTTATATTTTCTGCATTAGAATATATCACATAAACAAAATAATATTAGAAAATAAAAATAAAAACGGAATTTCTTAACACTAAATTCTCAGATTCCCTCTGCCTACCCTGCTATGTGCAGGATACAAAAAAAAATAAAAAAAAAAACAAATACAATTTTATTAAGGAATTCACTTGAACTCAGATACATATCTGGCTTATTTCAGTTCAGTTCAATTTAGTATATATTTTTTTGTAAACTAACATACATAAACTATAATTGTTCAAAGTTATGTGAATATTATTATTTAAAGAAGAAAATCATTAAGAACTCCTAGTCGCCTCATAGCATTTCCATGACAAAAAAAATCATTATTAAAATAATTTCAATTATATCAGTTCATCTTACGAAATAATAAATTAGTCAATGAACCTTCTAATTGGTTATTTCGAGTCCATTCGGCATCTGTTTTATCCTGTGTAACCGACCCAATCCTCCCGACCGTATAACCAGCCATGTGAGACTAATCTTTGATCAACGCGAGTATCCGATAGCTGTTTTCATACTGATAGGGGTGAATATTCCCTTATTTACTAAACATTTTTTTCTTGTTATACTTATTTTTTAATAATATAGTCAGTAACGACAGAGATTTGAATCCAAAACAATGATTAACTTTCTGAACTGCACCATTATGGTGTAAATGGAGCCAGGCTACATTCATATAAGTTTTGAGTGTATGATACACTTTCATAGTTATAAATTGAAAATTACTAGCATCGCTCAAGTGTTTTAAGTATGTTTTAGCTATATTAACCTTTAGGCAATGTATACAATAAACACACGAAATATATGCGTAGTACATCGCAATATACATATCTAAGAAAACACAGCAAATACTTTGATTTGATTGTGATAACCCTATTCACAAAATAAGGTATAACAAAGCCAAACGACTCAATAAAACTCTAAATCAATCTATCTTTCCGCAGATTAGCGGAGATGAAAGAAAGATACTTGCCTATCATTTAAAATTTCTTTACCGTAAACGAGTAAAGATGTACAATTATGTACAATGTACAATTTACTTTTATTGGTAATTTTTTTTTTATTGTTTTAACACCAGGTGCTTGCTGTATGTGTGAGATAAATATAAAAAATGTCATTACTTATATCTAAAAAGGTGATATTTATATATATACCTCTTTAAAAAGATTGTTATACTTATTATTAATTACAACTAGAAACCCCGTTGTGCTGCGTAAAATACGCGTTACTATAAAACATGTATGTTATTTTATGACTAGCGACACCAAACTATAAGCCACTACAGACTGAAAATGGTCTAATAAATATTCCATTCGTGAATTTCTAATTCACATAACACTATCTACACAAGCACATAGTATATACATATGAAATCTAAAATCACTCGTGTGATATATCTCTATGGCACGTACAATAATGAGGCTGCGACCGCAAACAGTTTCACATTATTATGATGGAATTAGGCTAAGAGCTAGACTAATATTTATGTACCTACGTGTTTTATTTAATTTAATATGAACTGTGAATATTACGAATGCAATCGTATTAATACGCTGGTTTTAAATATACAAGATTTCCTCATGCCTTTAACTATATTACGTATCCAAAAACCTATAACTGCGATTAAATAACATAGAAACTGCTAGATCCACATGTCAAACTATTTAGGTGCAACATTGTCACTGAAAATTTATTTAGTATAAAATTTCATTTTGTGTATTTTTGTCTCATTTTCATTGACTAATCTACCTTTTGGGTTCTCCATACAATTATACATTGGCGTAATGATTTGTACTGAGCTATAATACTCAAAATTGAACTAAAGAGCCTACGGAAACCATATGCGACGATCCATTATTATGAAAATGTATTTATTTTTTTACGATATACATAAATTTAATTTATTTAGCAAAACGCCACAACACATTGCACAAAATATATATTTAGCCTATATGTGTAGCCTATGTAGGTATATGATACGTACATATGGGTAATGACACGTCTACGGCCACTAGTTCTTAGTCTAATAGCTTGTGTATTCAGCCATTTAATTAGATCGCGCTGTCAACACTATTGCTTTATGCAAACCATTCGACCCCTGTAAATCATGTGAGAAGCCCATTATCCGTATCATGAATAAACAATAGCATTCATTGTAATTGATTAACGTATTCTAACTTAGGTATATGAACCTAAACTAAAAGGTTAATTGTTTTTTTATCTTCAGACCCAATTAGGGCTCGATTACGTTTAAAATGTTTAAGGTTTTAGATAAAATTTAAGCTAATTTTGTAATTATTTTTTTCTTTTATTTTTTTTCTGGTCTGACGTAGTAAGCAGAAATGACGTAACCAGTCGGCGCGTAGCTATCTTTCAATTCATCCACAGTCATAAATCTCTGGGAGCTTACCGGGAACTACTTAGTACATTGCTTATAATTCTAAAGTTAATTCTAATAAACATGTGTTAAACGCAGATAGATACATCAATGCTGTTACATTAACTTAGGAGCTAGCGGTTATTAATTTATTAATTAATTCTAAGTAAAACAAACAATACCAAATGAAGATCATATTAAGGCTATTCTATAGGAAATATATAATTAGTATAGTATTTGAAAGAATAATTTCAAAATGTTCATTGTCGATTCGTATGTAAGTCAAACGTGACATACGAAGCGCTTATTAGAGCGTTATCACACAAAACCGCTAATGAGTGTGGTTTGTGGTCTATAATTTGCAATGAGGGAGTTAATACTAAGTGTTTGGGATGTAATGTTATAATTAAAATGTACTTGACTATGCCATTTTAACTTATAAGATGCCAAGACCCTTTGAAAAATAATCCTTTTTTTTCATTTTGTTGTATACATGTGTCATATTGTATGAAAAGTTTAACCGGCTGAATCCTTTACAATATGCAATCCATATAGGCTACCGACCAATTTTTTCAACTCAGCGTGAAGGGAAGAATTGGTGAAGTTATATGCTAAAACTGAACAGAATAGATCCTTATAGCTGTCACTATATAACAATTACCAACTTCTTTATGTGTATAAAGTTACTTTATTTAAACCATTTTTATACTATTTATGGTTATTTGCTTTAGTGAAATTAGTAAGTACGTCCTAAGTACTAAATTTGATATATGTAAGCCTATGCTTACATTGTTCATATTTGTTACAGTCCCGCTTGCTGGCAGTGTTTGTAAGCACAATATCCTTTAACGAGCTCGGTTAGTACCCAGTGCCCCGTAAATAATACTTGCAAGTACATACGGGCTTAGGCCTACATGGTAAAGCATATTTAGACTTAGTACGTAGAAATTAACATTTACGTTTCACATTTCAACAAGCCGTTGTGGTTCAGTGGGACTAAGTCTGACTTTAAATGCAATTGGATGGATGGTGGATTCGATTCTCACTCGGAGAAATTATTGTTAAAATATTTTCTTTTCTCTGCTATGGTAAGAAAAATCGCGGCGTTTAGTTCCGTTACTTTGTTCGCCTCGTCTAGAGTTAAGGTGGAAAACGGCGACTGGAGTGTCTTGACACTAGGTCTCTGACTACTCTGCTATAAAGCGTGAAGTTTTAATTTTTTAGCATCACGTTGTACCCCTTTCCGTCGAATTGAGGCATTGCGTAATATGTGGCGGAACTCAACGCCACGCTTTGTCTTGTTACCAGAGCGAGGAAATGAAAATACTATTTAATTTAATATTATTTAATATTTTCAATTCCTGGAGTGGGAATCGAAGCCACAACCAATCGAGCTTATAGTCGCCCTTGAGCCTCTGCGCCACTGTGTCCTGTTTTTATTTCAAACTGTTATTAGTAACTTTGTTGCTTCCAACTTTAGGTATAATAATTTGAAATATAGATAGAGTCATACAGTAATTACAATATGGAACCGCATCGTATTAATATCATTCACTAAGTAATGCTACTTTTATAGATGGATGTCGTAATAGGAATTACAATTTTATTTTAATAAAATGAGTACTATTTTATTTTTTAGATACTATTTTTTTTTTGCGGCTACAAGCTTTTTCTCGCAAAGTGGGATATTCAGAGTCAACTCAGTTTCTACGAGACATTGTTAAATTGTATCGCGCTTTGTCATCCCAAAACGGGGAAAAGTAAATAATTAAAATATGAGTATAATTACCCCGAATGGGAATCAAACTCACAACCACTCTCGTTTACAGTCACCACATACAACGATGGCATCTATTTTTGTATTGTAAGAGTTATTTTTAGACAGACAAAGTATTTCTAAAAATATAGCTTGGTCTTACAAAGTAATATTGAAACTAATTTCGTTCGCAGCTTTTCTCATATACAATCTGTATAGAAAAGTAAAAGGATTTACTCTTTATCCGACAGAGTCTTTCCTAGCTTATATTGTCGAATATAAAAAAAAAAAAAAAAAAGTCCCGCTGAGTTTCTTGCGCCGGTTCTTCTCAGGTCTGAGGCATTAAATTTAGTGAACCGGTGGTAAATTATTTGACGTTCAAAAAATGAAGCTTGTAACTTCTTATTTTGAATAAAATTATTTCACTTTGACTTTGACTTTGACTTATATCCACCTTACATGTGAAAAGCTCTTCTTCGATTAAATTAAAGGAAAAATATTTGTTTGTATTAATTTATTAGTAAATACGTTATTTACATGACTTATAGTAGTTATGTATTGGCAAAGTGCAGTTAGTGTCACTTTAAATCAAATATCTCTCATATTCGTTTTAATCCTGGATTTGGTAACAAGGCAAAGCGCGGCGTTGAGTTCCGTCACTCGGCACGCAATGTCTCAATTCGCCTGAGTGTCTCAACACTAGGTTCTCAGGTTCCCTCTGCCTTCCCTGCTATATGCTGCCGGGATACAGCGTGAAGTTAAAAAAAATAGTTATTGAAACAAAATCACAACGCATTGGGATAGCGTCTGCTATAAAGAGGATTGGTTGCGAGTTCGATTACCACTTGGGGGAATAATTATGTTTAAATTCACCACTCTGATAAGACAAATATCAGCGTTGAGTTTCGATACTTAACACGCAATGTCTCGAAGTGAAGAGACGAGTGGAAAGTTAACAAAGTGACTTGACACTAGGTACTCTTTGACTATCCTGCTATATGGGACAAAGCGTGAAGCTGTAAAAAACAAAAGCTATAAACAAAAATAAAAACATACTAAAAAACTTTGGCATTGTATAAGTATATCTCATAAAATAAAGTTTCTAGTAATCGCCAACTTTACTTATTATATACATTGTATAAAGGAAATAACTGCTCTCAATCACATATTATTTAACTCATTGAAACGGCTGCATGTGGACGATAAGTTTTAACGGCCTACCAAAGAGCTCGTTGCCAAAAATAATAAGCGATATAAATGTTATGGCTACGGATACTGTATGGAAAATTATTGTTTTGCGTTATATTTCCAATTTTCTGATATTAATTACAATAGGAATATTATTAGCCATGAAAGAAAATAAAGTTAATAATTTCATAATTATATTATTCAGTACATACATACTTACATAGCTTCACGCTGTATCTCGTTATAGCAAGGTAGGCAGAGGGAACCTAGTGTTAAAACACTCCGTTCCCCACTTTCCGCCGAATTAAGGCATTGCGAGCTGAATAGCGGAACGCAACGCCGCGCTTTGCCTTGTTACCAAACCCAGGAAATGAAAAAGTCCTTTTCCTGGAGTGTTTTATAATGTTAATATCGCACTTGTATATATTAAAAGAATTTTAAAGCTAGAAAAAGTTAAATCTACGTACATTAAAATAACACATATAAGAGCATTAACTATTTAAAATATACTCAACTGTATTTTACCCAACAACGGAAATTCTCACAAGATTCTAACAATTTTCATTGTATGGAAAATCTTTACAACGTTTCACTATGTAGCGATTATTTAAATTATTACACGAGATGACACATACGTCCAAGTGAGACTAGCAATAAGTAAGTTTTAATACTCACGCAATAGGTACAACATTTTGTTCCATAGGTTCGATCACTTGATTTGATGTGTGTTATTAGGAATACATTTTTATTGTAAATGACAAAAAAATGGAGATTCCCTAGATACGGGTGCCGGGCCTATTGCCATACACAGACATGAGCTCGAAGCAGTGCCTTACAGGGCCCTTTAGAAATGGACATTGGCACTTACCTCAATTTTTCAAATTCCTCTCTCTGTCAAACCACATTTGAAAAGACATACAAATACTATCTTCAAAATACGTAATAGAAATAAAAAAGAACATTTTTAGCAAGCGCTTAAAAAGAGATATTTCGCTATAAAACTTCTACGCCATACAAATGTACATTAAAGTATAGTAATCAATTTATTATTAAGTGTAATTTTGTTGAAAAAAGACATTGAAACTGTTTTGCGAAGATACAGAGAACTTAAATATTTCCATTATCTACTTTCCGTCAAAGAGAGACGTTAACTATAAAATAACGAAAATTAACACCGACTTTTCATAGAGAAAATATTTAAATATTCATAATACAAACCTTTTCGCAAGTGAGATTTGAAGCCATATTAATCTTCTGCAACCATGTACGTGCACACTACGCCATGATACCCTTACAAAAAAAAAAAACAATCGTAATAATATAATATTTTGAGGGAAGTTAATATTTTTCATGTTGACGTGACTGCTCTGTTCTTTTATAAATATTTATTCTATCATATCGCACTTTCAGAATAAATAAACAAAACCGTCATCATATGAGCGTTGTATAAAAAATAAACGTACATTTTATTTTTCTTATCGTTGTTTGTGTGCTTATGAACAATAAAGCAAACATACTCTTCAGATTCTCTGCAGATATAGTTAAGAGTGTAGTTTATTTTTTCTATGAATATCATACTAGTAAAACCAATGCGATAGAATATTTTATGTAAAGCTAGAAGATTATTCTAATGATGATTGTGTTAGAAAATCTTCATATCATGTTAGAAATATAATTAAAATGAGTAATAATGTTGTATCAAATTAGAAATATTTTAATAGGCAAATACGTCTGATATTATAGAAGCTAACGAGGGATTTAATATTTAATTTAGGATGTAATTAAGTTTTGTGAATATTACAGTGACATTTTACAATACATAATACTATCCATAAAAAAAAGAAAAAAAAAAAAAAAAAAAAAAAAAGAATATTACTATTTATACTATTTATTCATATTACTAAACAAATAGAACTAAACTGGTGTTAATAAAATTATAATAATCCATACTATTAAATTTACCCATTAAATTTACAGCTGAGAATGTTTATGTATGTAATATTAGTAGGGCTAAATTCCAATTAGACAATTTGTATATTCGAAATATTGCAGGCTTTCAATATTACACGTTCATTGAATTTAAAGAAATATTAGTTATATATACCTAGGTTCCGCCTATTTACTGTATTATCTCACTTCTATTTAGAAATCCTGAGGCAGACAGGCAGGGGGAGACCTCGGTTGACCTCCGAGAATACAGTATCAATGATACTGGAGGAAGGTCACGTAAAAAGCATGAGGATTCCCCGGAGTGCATGCATGAAGAGGTTAATGACTGTGGACGAGGCAAAAGAGGTATGCAGGGACCGTAGCGTTTGGCGCTCCGTTCTCTCTGACTACCCCGCTAGGGATAAGCGTGAAGTTAAGTGAAGTGAAGTGAAGTATTTAGAAATCCAGTATTCACTCAATAAGACAATGTATATACGGTATATTATATACAAAATGTTCATTGACTTATGATTTATGTTGTACAGGATGGTGAATGTCTAAGACACCCCGCTGAATGCCTCCATTGTGGCCGCGGCTATTATAGTGATTGTTTTAGCCATTGAGCTCACAGTAATCGCTATGGTGCGGGTACGTTAGTTTGCTAACAATAGCGTCGAGGGTCCTTCCGCAGGATCATCCAGCCGCATAATAGAGTCTTTGCAGCCAAGAATTATTCCTGCCATGACGCAATTTCATACTTTAAAAGTGCAAAAACTCATATTTTTTTGCTATTTCGTTGCAAAAAGATTTTATGCTTCATGAATTTCATATAGTGCGTTTTATGAAAATAGATGAAAATATTTCTATTCATTGACTAAAAAGTTTTTTACAGAAAACAAACAGGATGCGAACAGTAAATTCTATAAGCACTTTATTAATTGTTATTATATAATTCTGAGTTTTCAATCAAATTTAGATTTCTAACGCCTGTCGTGGCGCAGAGGCACAAGACTGTAAACAAGTAACCAAGACTATAAACAAGATTGTAAACAGGACATGGAATTTTTCATTTCCTGGGTTTAGTAACAAGGCAAAGCGCGGCGTTGAGTTCCGCCACTAGCATGCAATGCTTTAATTTGGCAGAAAATGGGGAACGGACTGTCTTAACACTAGATTCCCTATTACCCTGCTGAATGCGGGATGCAGCGTGATGTTATGTATGTATGTATTTTATAGACTTTTTAAGTTTCTCCAAATTCTTCAAGTCCATTCATAAATAAAATATGAAATATATATTCATGAAACAATTATTATGCGTATCTATAATATATCACCATATTAAAATTGACCGACAAAAATTATTAATTTGTTTGTGAGAAATGAATATCAGATCGTAAACATCACTGGTTTATTAAAAAGTGCTTGTTATTTAACTAAACAAAAAAAAACTTTTATCAAATATGTATAGTTATGTAATAAACTAATTTCTTCGTAAAACATTTACAAATATGTTATGTATCAGTGGCGAGGGGTGAAAATTTTAGTTAGGCAAGCCGGTAAATTAAGGGAAGCCGATGTATATTTAGGAAAGCCGGTATATATATTGAGGGAAGCCGGTAATTTTTAGGGAAGCCGATATTTAGGGAAATCAGTATAGGATGTCAAGGTATTTCGTAATTTCAATATACAATTTTGGCGATGACCTTTTTTTTTAGATCTCATACTTGTACTTTTAAAAGTTAAGCAAGCCGGTGGGAATCGAGTTGTAAGGACGCTTTGCCACTGATGTATATGTCGTTTATAAGGAACAACATAATGTTTACTAAAATTTATTCATTATACTTAAACTTAACACAAGAAATAACGAAAATTAGGATAACTGAAACTTAGAGTGGTATAAATTACAATTCTCCAGGCTGTTAAAATGTTTCAGTCGGTGTAATAAAATGTTGAAATACGGAGTTCGAATTACGTAATTATAAATGAAAGGTGTTTGCGAAGATATTGTGAAAACGGATGCTTATTATAATGCAAAGCCATTAGTGTCTAGTGTCTAAGTCCTTATTTCACGCAAGGAACAGACTTAGCACTTATTTTTTTTTATTTTATTAGATAATTTTACTGCGACCAGAGAAGAAGCGCAGAAAGAGTTCTTTCGCCAGTTTCTGCTCTGAGCTTATTTTAAATAGAATTATTTCACTTTATTGTGCTTATGGTATGTTTGTACTATACATATACATATATTTTTAGCATATTATTTGACTTTGACTTTGACTTTGACTTTGACTTTAGCTGTTATTTGTTACCCAAAGGGCTAAAAACTAAAATCTTCGCAACAAACACACATTTTTGGCTTACAAAGCTATTTTCATTGTACAGAATACTTTATTTTTCAGATATTTCGAATTAAGACAATTTTGAAAAATATTGCCCAAATGCCTATACTTGTTTGAAGTTTTAAACAAACAATACTTATAATTATTTTTGTAGTATCTTACTAGTAATTTTGACGAAAAATTTAATTCTACACCTACATTATTTATTTATATAACAAAAAAAACACTCAACCATACAATTCATTCAGTCCACTCGTTTTAAAGTCCGCTGTACAAAATCTACGATTCCAATTTAAAAGATATCAGTTTACTGGTCGCTATCTTCATAAATCTAGATGGGCCCGATATATTTGTCTTCGCTCTCTTATCTGGACTAAATAAAGTCAAAGAATATACGGCTTAAAATGTTCCAGTTCTACCTGCACTTATCTACAATATGCTCTAAGCTTCAACAAAAGCAAAATTCTCGGGGAATAATATCCTCGGATGATAATATACAGGAACGTATTTATATAGATAATGCAGTGTACCTATATACGAGTATGTATGTCAAAACTTAAAATGATTAGCAGCTGTCGTGGCGTAGAGGCACAAGCGTGTGACTGTAAACGCGAGAGGTCGTGGGTTCGATGCCCACGCCAGGAAATAAAAATGTTAAATAATATTTGGTATCGCTCTCTCGCTCTGGTAACAACGCAAACGTGGCGTTGAGTTCCGCTACTTAGCACGCGGTGCCTCGATTCGGCGGAAAGTGGGGAAAGGAAATGTTAAAAGAGAACGGCATGTCTTAACATTAGGTTGTCTGGTTCCGTCTTCCTACCATTCTACGTGCGGGATACAGCGTGAAGTTAAAAACAAAATCGCAGCTTAGTGGAAGTAACATAGGCTTTGACCAATCCATCATATACGTCATACATCCATCATGTACGTCAATACCAGTATATAATTTTTAAGATGCGTTTGACCCTTAATGAGATAAAGTTTTAAAAGATCAAAGGAATACAATCTTAAGTTATTATTTGGTCTTAGATGCACAAGCGAATTCAGGTGTTTTCTTCCATGTCTACATAATTTTTAATTTTACCAGACAGTTAATGATCGTTAAAAATACCTAGAAGAAACACAAAATTGAATACTTTGTGAATATGTTTTTTTTTGCTAATAAGTAATTACGGTTGAAAGTAAAAATTAATAACAGTGTCAATTTTAACCTCTTTCTATCTTAGAAACTAAAAATATGTGTAGTTAAAGAAGGTAAAAATAAAATTTAACATACATATATCAATTATACGATTTTTTACAAGATCTGTAAAACATGTAAATATATATTTTTTTCATTATTTGAAGATATATCTAACAGATGTTGTAATTTTAACAAGTACCTAACTACTAACGTCGTTTCCATAATATATATTAAGAACACTAAAAATATAAAGCCTCCATTTGTACTCAGTTCTATGACCAAAATGCCTATAAAAGATTTCTTAAAGTAGCCATTTCATTAAAATGTTTCAACTACGACGCCCTTGACGAGCCGCTTTTTAATTAAAACAGGCAATTTTGGCACTCGCAGCAGCCACGCTAAATAAGTGAACGTTTCTTTTTATTACTTTAGTTTAGTAAAACAGCAAAACTTATGTGATGTCAAATGTATTTAATAATATAAATAAAGTTTTTTTTTTTTCTTTTAGTTTTTGTTACTGATTTTAATTGCAACTTAACATTAATATAAGAATAATTCAAATTTATATCGAATTAATTTATCAATGAAGCTTTCAAGCAATTCTAATTGCCTAACATAATAATTAAATGTTACTCCAAAATAACTTTTAGAGGGCTGTAGTTGCGCAGAGCACAAGCAGGTACAAGCGACAGGTTGTGGGTTAGATTTCCACGTTAGGAAACGAAAATATTAAATAATATTTAGTATTTTCATTTCCTCGTTCTGGTAACAAGGCAGACGCGGCGTTGAGTTCCGCCACTGAGCTCGCAATACCATTCAGTGGAAAATCGGGAACGGAAATGTCAAAAGAGAACGGAGTGGATTAACACTAGGTTCTCTGGTTCCCTCTGCCTACCTTGTTATGTGCGAGATACAGCGTGAAGCTAACTAAACAAAATTAACTACAATATATATTACACAAGATAAAGTAAAATTAACAACTAGAAAGGCTATCGTTGGTTTAATGTTAGGTTTATAATACTTAACGGTTAGTTAGCCAGCAATCCGACCGAGGATCTTGGCAAAGGATCATCGCTCCACATAATGGGGCAGTAACCACGAATTATTTCCGTCATCTCTTTATTTTTAAGCCACAATAGAAACACAATAGAGTTTACGCGAGGACACAATGCTAGGTTAATTTATGTTCGCTATAACCCTTTGCTTTCATGAAGTGAATTAATGTAAAAACCGCTATTAGAGTTAATTGTTTAAGTTGTGACTTTCCCATACATATATGGAATATTTATTTCATACATTCATAGGTGGTAGGAGGTTCGTCCTCCGACTGGCTCGCGACCACTATCATGTCAAAGACGAACCGCCAAATATCTAATGATGTGTTCCGGTTCGATGGCATATAAGCCAGATTTTCCCCTTTCCCATCCATCCTTTCCCCAAAATGTAGTGGTTCTGATAGTGGACTACTACATTGTCCCCCCTTCCATCAGTATCCTCTAGGTTGGCAACGCATCTACAACATCTCTGGTGTTGTAGATGTCTATGGGCGAAGGTAACCACTTACCATCAGGTGGTCCTTCTGCTCGTTTGCCGTCCGTTATCAATAAAAAAAAATAAAAAAAAATACATTTGAATGTTTGTGAAGAATATTAAAATAAATCTTTTTCAATAATATTATACGTTTATTAATGTAATCTTTTGGGAAACTAATTTGCAAACAGCTTAAGGTCCTAAAAGGTATAACAATTTTCATCAACAGTGAAACTCTAAATTAATAATAAATATTCATGTCACAATCCCTTTAAAAGTTTCTAATAAACAATAAATTATGGTAATCATAACAAACTGGCCCAATATTACTTAAACAATAAAATGAGAAAATCTGGCTGCGACGGCCGATGTTGGAGAGGAGAAGATCCTTGCTATAATTAATTTAAAACTTCCTCGAAAAGATTGGGGATTGTTATCATGTTCCTGAATTTTGTTAACAAAATTTAAAAGTTCATAGATATAATATAAGATAAAGAGATTATACTCTTTATAAAGAATCTTTTCGTGAATCTGCTTTAAAAATATCATTAACAAACGGATGTTACGAAAATGGATAGAATATTTTTAAATAGAGAAAATTTGATATAACATTTTAGAAAAACATTGCAAGAAATATATAAAAAATATTTTTAATATGTTTGTAGTCTTTACTGATAATATACTTACAAGCTTATTCTTGAAAGCTCCTTGTAAAGAAATATACACCTAAATAACAAAAGCTGACTAGCTTTTTCGCTTTTTCCACTTTAATAAAAACAAACATATTGGTAGACTTTTTTATAAATATTTTTGCAAGTCAAATTTGTTCCTTCGATATCTATACAAAAATATATCTCCAAAAAATGTTTAAATAACATGATACCAATATTTTTCGTAAAAGATGATTTACGTTGAAATGAATGTAATGTACTTTATCATCTTTTCCTCTCTAAGAGTTTTACAGAAATCCCTTAGCGTGTGTAACAGATTACAAATTTTCGATAAAGGTATAAAAAAATATCTTCATACGTTCAATCGCTAGCATAAGATGAAAGCTCCTAGCAAAAGGAAGTTCCATACGAAGGTATCGATATTGCGAGTAATATAAAATGCATTTCGGTGGAAGGTTCCCAGACGTACAATGTTCCACCGCACAAGGCGATGTTGCAATACGCTTATTTGAAAAGCAATCTTTTCTTTTAACGAAAGTCGCGATGAGATTGCGAAGATATATTAAAGTGGTGTTCAAATACTTCACGCTGCATTACCAATGAGAATTGGAACAAGTTTTGCTACAAAGAAATGATTTAGTGTTCACTTTTTTGTTACGTTTTTTATATACAGTTTTGGTTGTTGAATTCAATGAATGATTTTTTTTTTATGGATAACTGATGGCAAACGAGCAGAAGGATCACCTGATGGTAAGTGGTTACCTTCGCCCATGAATATCTACAACACCAGAGGCGTTGTAGATGCGTTGCCAACCTAGAGGATACAGATGGAAGGGGAGGACAATGTAGAAGTCCGCTATCAGAACCACTATATTTTGGGGAAAGGACGGGTGGGATAGGGGAAAACCTGGCTTACATGCCATCGAACCGGAACACATCATAAGATATTTGGCGGTTCTTCTTTGACATGATAGTGGTCGCGAGCCAGACGGAGGACGAACCTCCTACCACCAAAAAAGCAGTGATTACAGTGATTGCAAAGATACGTTTTGTTTTCGGTAAGCAAATTAACGAAAAATCGAACATTTCTATTAAGGTTGTTTTAAAATAATATATTGGTCGTAAAGAATGTTCATAATACTTGATACTCATTGTTATATTATAGCCAAGTTACACATAATTTTTATAAAACTGTATTACTATAAAAAATATATACATAGATCTATTCAGTAGCTGTTAAGTGAAAGAATAATAAACACAAATCAATCCATCTCCATAACCTTTGACATTTTTTATATTAGTAGAATAATATATTCCCGATCTAGGTTAGCATTCGATAGATTTCTTAATTAAAATCACTTTTACAAAATGTGGAGCCTACCTGCAAAGTGCATCTTTGTAGATAAAGATAATTACTGGATACATATATAATCTTCATAATTGCTTACTAAAACGAACAATTTAATCAAATAGTACTTAGTTCTCTAACAACATCTTGTAATTTCGCTCGACACTTAAAACGTGTTTGTAGAACTTTTTCAAATGACATTGATTCTAGTAATTTCCGGACTTTTAGATGCCTTTTAAGAAGTTGAAAGTGCTTGCCGGCAAGTTTAGTCGTTTATGAGAACGATTTTATCTTTTATATTTCGATCGTTACATTTCTTATTTTCTCTGCAATGCAAACTTGATTACAAAGTTAAAATAACAAGCTCAGATAATGATGTTTTCGAATATTATTAAGAAATAATGCTTGCAGTGAAAAAGCCTTCGAAGTTGCATAAGTAGCAACCTCCTCTACTATACTCGTATTATTCACTACAATTTTCTAATTATTTTTTTTTTATATTATTTTTCTTTTTAAAAAGTTTTTTTAGCTTCACGCTGTATCTCGCTTAAAGATAGACGGAGAGAGAGAGAAAACAGGGCAAACTAGGGTTAAGACTCTCCGTTTCCCACTTTCTACCAAATTGAGGCATTACGTGCTGAGTGGTGGAACTCAATGCCGCGCTTTGCCTTGTTACCAAGGCCAGGAAATGAAAATACTAAACTTTTACATTTCCTGGAGAAAAAATGGCGTTAAAAATATATATTTTATTTTGTATTAACATGAATTTCATATCTTAATTACAAATTATTATATCAAAAATGTTTTTCGCTGTCTACAATCCTTTTCCTAACGAAACATAATAGTATATTAGTTATTTATTGTAACTATAATCTAAAAACATTTCTATAGTACATATACATATATCGCTGGCTTACAAAATAAATAACAAAAGTTTTGATGCATTTACTGTCTTTCAGAAAAACAAAAGTAAAAGGGAGATACTTAATGGACATTGAAGTATTAAGAACTTCCAAGGCTAATCTACTAAAGTCTTATTTGTTAGTAAATACCTTTATATATGATTACACATAGTACTTCATACTAATTTATTTATAAACTTTGCTTTTTTTACTTCGCGTATCTCCCGCATTTAACATATTAGACAAAGGGCACTAAGTGTAAATTTCGTCCTGTTTCCACCTCTTTTAGAGATATTGCATGCTGAGTGACGCAACAACGGAAATGTCAAAAGAGAACGGAGTGTCTTAACACTAGGTTCTTTAGTTTCCTCTACCTGCCCTACTATGTGCGGGATACAGCGTGAAACTATAAAAAAAGTGACGCAATCCGATGCATCGCTTTGTTATACATGACCGAGCAAATGAAAATAGCTTACTAGAATGAACAACCTCTCATTTTACGTATCCGCATAGCAGGATCGTCAAAGAATACCTAGTTTCAAGATTGTATTCCACTTTTACCCGAAAATTGAGACATTGAGTGTTGAGAACTCAACTTTGTGTTTTGTCTTCGCAAAATTTGGCAATGAAAATAATTTAAAATTAATATTCCTCCAAGAATTGAATCTTTAAACAATTGACAAACAAAGTGAACATTAAATTAAACATAACTGGATTCCAAATAACAAAGTTGGAAAACTAACGAAAACAATATTGCCGTGTAAATAATAACGTTTGAAGTAAAACTGTGAAATGAAAGCAATAATTTATATAAAGCAAACATCTTGGCAGACATTTCGTAATTAGTTCTTGTCTTAACTCTAGTTAGCCATTTTACTAATTGCTTTGTTGCTCACTATTGCAATTTTACGTCGATTAATAAAAATATTTTTCTTTATTGTTTATTATTGAAATGCTCAAAATAAATTGAAAGTAAGTTACACTGAATTAAAAAATATTATGGAACACGAAACAATCATACAAAACCGACCCCAAGCTTGCATTATAGGACGAAATGATACTACTACCTGCCTACTGTTACTTAAGGGGGAATTCTCCTTTAGATGGATCAAAAAAACCGTTCTTTCGGTTTTTTTAGGATACAAATAAATAAGTGAGTATAGCGAACTTTTCAGTTTATTTTACTACATATTTAAATTTGATAAAAATTTTTTTTAGTAAAAAAAATCACATGCTGCCGATTTTTTGGCATATTCGTGCACCTACAAAACGAAAACGGAAATGAAAAAACTACATACTAATTAAAATAATTCTATGTCAACCAAGAAAAAAAAAATTTTTTTTTTCAGCCTTGAAAGAGCAGTAAATATAAATATTTCTATTGTATTTTAAATTAGAAAAAAATATATTTTAAGCATATGTAAAATTTAATTTAAACATAAAAAAACACATTATTCAAAAATAATAGGCAACACTTAAAAGCTAACAATAAAAAAAAGACATTCTGAGATTGCTAATAATTTCTTGAGACGACACTTTTATTAAGTAGCCCACTGTTTCATGGCTATACTAAATAATATTTTCAACAGTATTTTCAGCTGTAGAACTGCAGTACTTAGCATTATACATGCAGAGAGCTGGAATTAAACCGAACGGCGCCGTCTACAACCGCTATCAGTGATTTATGTGTTCCATTCTTAAAACAACTGGTGTGGCTAGTTACAGATATAACGTACTGCTCATCAAACTAAGTGAAGGTTCAAATCCAGTGAAGTTATGGATTTATAAATATTAGGCATTTATTTAGACATTTTATGACTAAAAATGTTTTTGAGTTTAGAAAAAATATTTGATTGCCGTCAGTGCATATTATAAGAAAAATCAATTTTATCTCCATTATAGCAAAGTAGAAGAGACACTATGTTCTCCAATTTCCACCGGAAATTAAGAGATTGTGTGTAAAGTGGGATGAGTGACGAAACTCAACGCCGCCCCTAAGCGGGGAAATCATATATATGATACATACGTAGCTTCACGCTGTATCCCGCATATAGCAGAGTAGGCAGAAGGAACCTAGTGTCAAGACACTTCGTTCCCCACTTTCCACCGAAATTCCATTTCCTTGAGTGGGAATCGAACCCACAACCTGTCGCGCTTACAGTCGCACGCTTGTGCCTCTGCGCCACGACAGGCGTCATTTCCGGATTCGAACCCACAACCAAAGGTATTTACAATCAAACACTGTCCCACTACGCCATGATGGCCTCAATTTAGTAAGTGATTTATTTATAAAAGCTGTTAAATGTGAACAAGCTGACCCCTGTGCTAAAGCGGTTGGAACTCGCAGATAGCATAGAAACTAGTGGAAAATTGAAGCTGCGAACTTTTTCATCTAGAAAATATCTTAAGTTGTCTGTTTTACGAACTGGAAATAAAAAATCTTCTTAAGAATTTTATTACTACTAATATTTTGAAAGCAGTATAAGCGCTTACATAAAGTTCTAAGTTTTACTGAGCTTTAAAATTTTAAAACGTCTTACACAAAATAAATATTTACTCAGAGCTTAATATTATTTTTTTTTAACTTATATTAGCAATCATAATTTCATTCCAGCTTCACGATTTATCCCACATAGCAGTGTAGACCGAGGGAACCTAGTGTCGAAATACTCCTTGGTCCCTCTAAATTCAGGACATTGCGTGAATAGTGGCGATATTCCACGCCGCGCTCCGTCTTACCAGAGCAGGGAAATGAAAATAATTTAAATATAATCGTTCCCCCGAGTAAGAATCGAACCCACAACCACTCCTGTTTACAGTCAAAGACAGTTCCACTGCACCACGGCGACCTCATAATATTTCTTTGTATTATACATACTATGATCAAACTTATGTTGTCGCCCTTGTTTCAATAATCTGCATTTTAGAAAGCAATTTATCCTTCTCTTGTTTATTTTTTTACGACTTTCGTAGACGTTCATATTAGATAAATATTACATTAATAATAAGTCTTAATGTCATCTGTCGGCCCACTCAAATACGCTCTGTATTGAATGGGCTATTCAAGCTGACATATATTTTTATTAATAAAAAAAATATATTTATAACATTCTACGATAGATCTAGCATATAAAGTTACTAGCAACACAGCTACTTGTAATAAACACATACAATTAAAGTCATATATCTCTGTCAGCTGTACTGGTATGAGTTATGCGTTATGTGTATCGCAGGTATGTATGTATGCATTTGCACTACTATCGGCCGTTGGTCGTTACTCATTGAACCTCGTATCCTCTAGCAATTCATCATTTAGGAAAAAATACGTCAAAGTAAACATTGTTGAAATTATTTACATATAAGTTACTCATCATATTAACTAGTGGCACAGCATCTGTGACTGTGAGCATGATGGTTGCGGGTTCGATTCCCATTCAGAATGAATGATTATTATATTCTTTTTTTCTGCACTGGTGATAAACCACGGCGTTGAATTCCGTCAATTATCAACGTCTCAGTGCCGTGTTGTATGAAAAATGCTAAAAATATAAAAATTAACAACGCCTGTCGTGGCGCAGAGGCACAAGCGTGCTACTGTAAATGCGACAGGTTGTGGGTTTGATCCCCTCTCCAGGAAATGTAAAATTTAGTATTTTCATTACTTGGGTTTGGTAACAAGGCAAAGCGCGGCGTTGAGTTCCACCACTCAGCACGCAATCGCCTCAATTGCGCGAAAAGTGGGGAACGGATATATTGAAAGAGAATGGAGTGTCTTAACACTAGATTCTCTGGTTTCCTCTGCCTACCCCACTATATGCGGGATACAGCGTGAAGTTAAAAAAAAAAAAAAATAAAAACTAACATATTATTACGATATAAGAACTGTATTATTTTAATTAACTCGACTCTTACTGCAAGTTCCACGTATGTTGATTTTATATTTAAATAAATGTTCTATATTTTTTTTTATTTTAAGTGACATGTAGCGCTTTCCAAAAATATGAAGTGCGGTAGGCGCTCCACTATTTCCACTACACAAAAGTAGCGAAATATAACTTCTAAAATTTTACTTTTATCCAGTATTCAGCCTTTTATAAAAAACATATACATATGAATACGACCTTATTTAAAAGTAACACAGTTATTTTTCTATCGGGTAACAATTTTATTACTGACTATTTTTGTTAACGCAATCTTTTCAACAAATTACAAGTAGAGCTACTTCGTTATTCCAATGCATCCGCAGTAATTTAGATATTTTTATGTTTATACCATTGTAACAGATTCGAAAGCCTATATTCAATATGTTAGTTATATACTAATAATTTAATATTTTAAACCACTTAATTTTTCGATGGACATAAAACCAGCTTCACAGTTACCCCGCTTAGCAGGGTAGTCAAAGTGAACCTAGTGTCAAGACATTTGATTCACCGCTTTCTGCCCAAATTCGATAAAAATCTTATATTATAAATTAACGCCTGTCGTGGCGCAGAGTCACAAGCGTGCGACTGTAAACAAAACAGGTCGTGGGTTCGATTCCCACTCCAGGAAATTCCTGGGTTTGGTAACAAGGCAAAAAGAGCATCGAGTTCCGCCAATCAGCACGCAATGCCTCAATTGCGCGAAAAGTAGGGAATACCTTAACACTAGGTTCCCTCTGCCTACCCTGCTATATGCGGGATACAGCGTGAAGCTATGTATGTATTATAATTTAATTTTTATAGTTAAAATCAGCGTTAAACAAGAACAGTAAGTAATGATCAAAACATGTAACTACAACAGAAAATAACAACGTGAAAATAATAAATTTTTTATTACTTTTCTGTGTTATAATGAGATATTTTCAGTATATAAGTCGTATTCATTCCATAGACTCTCGTAATTACATATATACTCTGGTTATAAAGCTTAAAAAATGTTCTCCATAATTATCTATTATAATTAAAACGTACATTTCGTAGAAATAACTTCAAAGAGAAACTTCAAGTACTTCACAACCACGCTCATAGTTTGAGTGATATAAATTAAAGCTAACCTAAAATGAGATCCAGGAATATTGAGATACATGAACTTTACAAATTAGGCTAATTTGTAAGTAAAAGCCGAGGTGCTAATTACTTTGAAAGACTAGAGATGACGCAATGCAGTCGCGGTGTTTTCATGCTCTTTCATTAAGTGCAAAAGGAAAAGTCATAGGAGAGCTACATTCGCTTTTGAACTGCTCTCAAAGATTTCGGCGCTCTAATTCACGTTTCAAGCCAAGTCATGTGTATAAATAGTGCAGATAAAAGGACTAGGTGATTATGGGAATGTTTCACAGAAGGCGAAGGTATTTTTAGATTTTTTTTATCAATTATTTGTAATTTAGAAACGTATGTAAACATTAAGTAAAATATTTGTATATTTTAAATATTTGTTTATTATTTGTTCAATTAAATCAAAATCAGGGTTAATGTTTATCTGTTCATCTTTAACATCATTTTATGACAAAATATGTAAAAAATGTGTTGAATGACCGTCGACGTCATCGTTATGTTTCACATCTGACAATGTTTTTATGGAGTTTATTGTAAATGGGCGATTTTTTTGTTGACCTTCTATGATAATATGTTTTAACATGTATCATCGTTATACCAACTCAAAATATTGAGAAAAAATAGCTAAAAAAATGTTTCATAAATAAGACACTTTACAAATTGCTTCACTTTCCGGACACTTCGAGCGTATATATGAGCAGGAGGTTACAATCTTCATAAATCTCAAGAAGGTCGGCGTTTTATCTTTGTCCCTTTGCTTTGGGTTTAGGCAAATACAAACCACCACAAATAGGCCATAACGCAGCGAATATATGTATAACTAAACAAATTGACTTCGTTACAAGCAGTGGCAAAAATGTATTTTTGAATATAGATATCTATGAACTAACCCTAACCCTAACTCTAATAGCCACACGTATCACTTCCATATGCTTTTAGATTATTTGAATATTCCAATGTAGAAAATGTTGATAGGTCACTTTATAGATATATAAACAACATTTATACATTTTATATGATTTAAATATTAATGAAATTTACGAAATTATTTATTTATTTTAAAGGGAGCATTACTGTGGCCCTCAGCGAAGTTGGGCGTAAAGAACCTCGCAGTTTTTAAGGTATATAAATATTCCTGTGAAATATAATTAATATTTAATTCTAGTATGTTTTTCTCATCTTTATAAATGTGGTTAAGAGGAATTCTCTACGCACCTTGTCTTGTCTCGAACTTGCGACCATAAAATTCATAATAACGCTAAGGAATTCCTTTTCTGTTTCACATGATTAATTAAAACTATTTCATTATAAGCCGCAATGATATGTTTTTTCAACTATAATAAACTTCTGAACTTCTGAACATAATTTTAAACAAGCATTGTACTCGACTCATCTAAATTTTTAATTAATTATTCTTTTATTGATAATAAAAAAGAATAGGTGGTACTGGGTTTCTTTTTTATTCCCTATTTAACGTACCGCCGTATTAAAAACATACAGAATGTAACGCCTGTCGTGGCGCAGAGGCACAAGCGTGCGACTGTATACACGACAGGTTGTGGGTTCGATTCCCACTCCAGAAAATGTAAAATTTAGTTTTCATTTCCTGGGTTTGGTAACAAGGCAAAGCGCGGCGTTGAGTTCCGCCACTCAACACGCAATGCTTCAATTTGACGGAAAGAGGGGAACGGAATTGTTGTAAGTGAACGAAGTGTTTTAACACTAGGTTCTCAGGTTCCCTCTGCCTACGCTGCTATGTGTGGGATACAGCGTGAAGTTAAAAAAAAAGAATTTAATAGCAGCATTGCAAAATTATTTATCAAATAACCCAAATACTATTCTAATACTCTAAAAACCCATTAAAATAATTTGTTTCTAATTTTATAGACAAAACTGAAGGATGAAACACTTTCTTACATTAAAATCACCTATGCATCTTGGTCTGTTCTTTATTTTTAATAATTACTAGTATAATAAGTATAGGAATTTATACAATTAGTAATTAGTAATAAATATAAAGTTAATGATGCGTGGCATGTACTTGTAAATATTATAAATATTGGTTACTGGTGTTACCCCTTTTTTTTTATCGTGAGGAAATCTGTTACGGATACCCGCCCGATTGGGGACTCGGATAGATTATGTGGGACTCCGGAACGGCAAACATCGTCCGTATACCCACTAAAACCTCCTCCTCCTCCTCGCCGCCAATAGCCGAGGCCACGGGAACACCCCAATCTTCCATTTAACTGGTGTTACCCCTACGTCCCAGATATTAGTTTTACAATCTTCTTAAATTTCACTTCCAACTCTCTTTATGGTTATGTTTTTAGTTGAAAAACAAATTTATTAAACAAATTTGATGTCCATATCGAAAATAAACATATCAAACCCGTTTTTATATTTTATACAATACTTTTTTGAAAACGGTTTCCTTTTCCATGTTTTCAATTAAGCATTGAATTCAACCCTTTGGCTTTTATCAATCTTTTGAAAGAAAAATTTAATGAAAAATAATTTTCGTAGACTTTTTATATTGCGTGAAATTATGTAATTTTTATATTTTTCCTCTAAAGAAATTGAAAAACCAATGAAGCCTGAAATGCGGTATTTAAGGGCAAGCCTGTTACGTTCCGACCTGCGCCTGCAAATGAAAGCGATTCATTCCACGAATTAGGAAATGAAAAAGATCTTTATGAAAGCATCTTCTCTTGTCTGTTTTAATATTTTTTCTTCAAGTCTTTAGAAAACCACTTTTCTTTGCCATAACTTGATCTGTCGTTCATTTTTACTATTTCTGAAGATGCTTAGTTTTTACATTTCAATAAAGTTATTTTATAAAGTTAAAATTTTAAATTAAATTCATATTGCACTAATATACCGAAAACTAATATACCGAAAGGTATATTAATTATAAATAGAGCAAATTTATTAAGCCCAAGTTAATTAATATGTTTGTGCTATTTACAAAACATGCACATATTGTGTATAAAAACAATATTATATTAAAATTACCCTCCGAAATATAAATATATAGATTACCCCAATACCGAATAGTCTTGTAACACTGATCGTGTCTAATCCATATATGTAAAGTGGTTTGAACGCCTCGCACCGAAGTTTGCCTTTGGTTGTTCAAGACAAATTGTACGGTAGAGTTTCACCATCTAACAGGCGGTGCTTGAGCACTAAAATAAGTGGACGTGATAGAGTAACAAATTAAGTGAATATATGTATAATTTATATACAAAAGACATAAAAATGTAGCTTGTGAATATGACATATTGGTAATAACGTGTTTTTTCTAATGATGTTGTCGTGGACCATCTAAGGCGGATCTAAGGTGGCGGCTGTAGGTTATAATCTAACCCCCAAATTTTTTTGGATCAGCTTAGTAAGGATATCAAACTAAATTCTGCTAACTATAAAAATTGAGACCAGTATGAAAATAAAAAACTTGTCTTAGTAACTGTCCTAAATAAGATGTAGACAAGTAAAGCGTATTATAAAATATTTTCAATATTTTTCAATAGAAAAACGTACTTTCCATTTGCAGTAATAGAAATATTTTTCTTAAAGCTTCTTCGAACCTGAATGTGTTCTTGGCAAGTCACTAACGTCAAGAATAATCGGATTTCAAGAACTTTGTAATAACGCCCTTCGCTGAGATTTATTGCGCTGTAGAAAAATTTTATAATTTCACTCGGAAACTTGAGGTATGTTTGCACAAGTTTTCTGGTTGATGTTAATCTTGGTAATTTCCATAACATTTTCTTACGACGTTATACAAAAAAATATGCTAAATTTTCAACGATATTTATTAAAATAAAAATGAAATTCATTTATTTCGTCATATGTTAAAAGCATAAAATCGTTTTTGAAGCTTTAATTTAATTCAAATTACCAACACCCAATCAACATCAAAGCTTTTTAGTCGAGCTTTAAATTCAGATTTAATAATTGTTCTAGAAACTATATAATTTCTTACAAGTTTCAAGAGTTCGTGGATACTCCTTTTAAGTGCAATGTCGTCGAGATACTTTTAACGAACTTATAATAAAGCTTCATGAATTTTCACATAAAAGAGAATATTTTAGAGGAGTTTTTATTTTACAAGACATGAAGAATCTTTTTATTCGTATAAAAGATTTTGAAAATTAATATAATTAACGCATATATATATAATTAATCGTTAATCTGTACATGGTCATTAAAATTAATTTTCTAGCAAATCACATAATTCCGCCACAACAGAGATTTAAGTATAATATACTGAATTGACTCGGTGAGCTTCATAAATTTGCTATACAAGGAATGTTATTTAATTATTAAATTTTGTACATTTACTAGGCTTTGTTTGCCATAAAAGTTTGAATTCTAATTTTCTTACTAGCGGTGCACGCGACTTCGCTCGCCTTAAACATAGAATTTTTACTTTTTTTCATGTTAAGTATCGCCATATTTGATTTTTGCGGCTAAATATCCTCTTTGTCTCGTTAAATCTACTATTTGATTATATAGATAACACTACTATAAAAGAAGTAATGAATAATATTAACATGAACAAAATGCAATAAATAAAACAATTTCCTTTATACATTCAGGAATTACTTTCAATTCTAGAAAAGAGCAACAATTTCCAACTACTTAATATAAAGTTTAAGAACAGCATAATTGTAAACTGTAAGACTTTCCACTCAAAGGTCTGCTCAAAGCAAAGAAATATTTAAATTTCGTAAATTAATAACGTAACTTGAGTTGAATCCATATTTTAAGAAATAAAGAAAATTGAGTTCAAGTAAAATGCATGTGATGTTATTACGAATAACTCAAAAACTACTCGTGGGATATTAACGAATGTAAATGGGACCACATCAGAAGCACTAGCTATCATATAAAATAAGAATCATCATGATTGGTACACAAATTGGAATTGATAACCTTCTTCTTTTTTGAAATCGGTTAAAATCGGTTAATCGATTTGTGAGTAAGATGTAGACATTCTTCTATGTGCTTAAACAAAGTGTACCATAACATTAAATTGTATCACTAAATATGCAATGCCCAATATACAATGATAAAAAATATTCAATTATATGTGTACAATAGAGGAAAGAGAGAGAGATAGTCCGTTTTATTCTCTCATTCTAGCTTGCAAAATGATAAAGACCTGTGCAATCTAGTTTTAGTATACATAACTACATTTCTAAATCACTCTACGAGTATATGAATAAAATTTTCAGTATTAATATTACTGAAATTCAACCATGCGTGCGGTACAAATAGCAGGAACGGTCTGGTGGGAAATGCAGAAAGCATCGCATGTTATTGGATACATGCTATGCAGCTTAGTGGTAAATATAAATAACGTAATATTATTCGTGGCCGTAAATCAAATTTTATTATATTATATGACTTTGTATAAACGTATACAGTCAGTAGAACGAATGCAACAAACGAACGAATGCAAAAAATTTAAAATCCTTATTTATTTTTCGAGGCCTGTCGTAGCGCAGAGCCACAAGTATGCGATTCTAAACGCGACAGGTTTTGGGTTCGATTCCCACTCCAGAAAATGAAAATATTTAATATTTATAACAATTAATATTTAATATTTTCATTTCCTTACTCTGGTAGCAAAGCAAAGCGCGGCGTTGCCTTAACTCGGCGGAAAGTGTGGAACGGAAATTTTATAAGTACAAAGTGAACCTAAAAAAATATCCTGTCTTTATTTATATATGGTTTTTTATACACATTTAGTATAACAAACACAGAGATGGTGACATGTCACTCCGATCTCGCACTAGATTGCGGACAGTTGACTTTTCTTAGTATAGATTGATGAAGTTGGCCCAATACTTGCCAAGCTAGCTCAATCAATTTATTGAATGCGATAATTATCTATATATTAATAAGTGAAGCAAAAAGGTGAGTGGGCAATGATTTTTTTTCATGCTATATCCCGCTTATAGCAGGGTAGGCAGAGGGAACCTAGTGTTAAGACACTCCGTTCCCCACTTTCCGCCGAATTGAGGCATTGCGTGCTGAGTAGCGGCTTGTTACCAAATCGAGGAAATTAAAATGCTAAACTAAAAGTTTAGCATTTCCTGAAGTGAGAATCGAACCCATAATCTGTCGCTTTTACATTCGCACGCTTGTGTCTCTGCGCAACGACAAGCATAAAAAATGTATTAAAATAATAAAATAAATGTTATACACACTTCCATGGTTTAACATTCATGTTTATATAAAGTGACATACGAGTATACTTTGCAAAGGCAACGTGTTGTTAACACTTTAACGGGGACACTAGTTAATTCAAATACCTCAAGGGAAAAGCATTCATTTTAAACAAACATGCACTCTGTCTTCACAATAGACGTTGACCTGAGTCTTCATGCATATGACATTATGTCATACATTATTTACAAAACTTAATGTAACGGTCATACAATACCGGGACTTGTGGAAAGGTGTGGGAGGCCTAATCTAGGACAAAATAAACTTATTTTTTTTTTTTAACTTCACGCTGTAACCCGCATATAGCAGGGTAGGCAGATGGAACCAGAGAACCTAGTGTTAAGACACTCCATTCTCTTTCAACAATTCCGTCCCCCACTTTCCGCCAAATTGAGGCATTGCGTGTTGAGTGGCGGAACTCAACGCCGCGCTTTGCTTTGTTACCAAACCCAAGAAATGAAAATACTAAATTTTTCATTTCATGGAGTGGGGATCGAACCCACAACCTGTCGCTTTTACTGTCGCACGCTTGTGCCTCTGCTCCACGACAGGCGTATTAGATTGTAAATAAGATTTTTATTATTTTGATTATTACTAGTACAATAAGCTAGATATCCAAATGAATATTGAAATCGCATCAAAAAAAGGGTACAAATTTAATTAAACATATTAGACAATACCATACGCACAATTCATAATGTTAGGTTCATACATGGTAAAACCACGATATCCAGGATATGTTTTACTGACCTTATATAATGTTTTAATATTTAATTACATACAGGCTGTAAACCACATTATTCAAATCGTAAATATATAATATTCAACGACCGCATCTGCTAATATTAAATTTGCATTGCATTGGCCTCGTTATTAAACAGTTCGCTTGAACTGTCGTACAATTGCGTAGTTAGAAATGTTAGATTATTATTATAATTACTTATGTTTGAATACGCTTGTAATAAGTATAGATATATATTTGTTTAAGTATAGGCGATAGTTTAATGACAATGCTGTGATTATAGGGGGGAAGTGATTTTATAGCCTATTTTGTATATACTGACGTAATTAAAAATATTAACACAGTCAAATACTTCTTTATAATAAAAATTATCTAAAATTTTCTCTATATATTAAAATTTAATAACTACCACTAACTTAATGGAGGTATTGTAGATAAATTAATTCGCTACAACACTTGACACGTTGTTTCAAAAGTTGTTTACTCTATTCCCAACGCGTTATCTTTTGTAAATTACTATCTGAAAATTACAATAAATATATAAATCATTAATAAATGTAATTATTGAATAAACCAATTTTCTTAGCTTATTTAAAAAGTTATTTTATTCGTACTTAAATTTTAGCAAATTCTAAAATGTATTTTTCTTTGCTTAAATATAGTAATATGCTTTAAATAGTGAAATTATGTAACATAATATCCTCGTGAGGGGACGGGGCTAAAAAAAATAAAATTGCCCTCAGCCGCTGGTTAGCATCCGTAACAGATGAATGTTCCAGTAATTCATCCTCCGCCTGGCTCGCGACCTCTATAATGTCAAAGACGAACCGCCAAATATGTAATGATGTGTTCCGGTTCGAGTACATGTAAGTTAGGTTTTCCATATTGGATTGATAATCCAATTCCCTATAAAAATGATTACCAAAAATTATTGGATACATTCCTTAAAATATTTAATAACTCTCATAATAATCCCGTAAATTTTATGTACAATAGACCGTATACAATAGGCAATATCATAAAATTATCGTTGTTAAATAAAATAACATATTTATAGCTTCATAATAATTTTAAATATCAAAATATATTTACACCAAAACAAAGTAATATTTAGAAAGTTCGTAGGCGAAGTTTTAAATTAATTATGAAATTGAATCTTACTTTATACAAACGAAGAGTAACTAAATTTTCTAATCCATTCTAAGTTTGTACTGGGTCAGCTCTTGATTGTTTGAAATGAAGTAGACGAAAATGATTTCAATAATATGTTAAACAATCAGAAGAAACATTATGGAATATTTAATATTTTTTAAAGTATCTACCTATAATTTTACTAAGCATTATAAGATACATTTCGTATTCATGAGAATGTTATAGTAAAAATGAATAAGAACGTGTTTTGTGGTTTGGGCACGTCGAGAGGATGAGTGATGAAAGAATGGTGAGAAAGATATAAGAAGCAAAGGTGAGCGGCAGGAGAGGTAGGGGGAGACCTCGGTTGACCTTCGAGAACTCAGTATCAATGATACTAAAGGAAGGTCACGTAAAATGCATGAGACTATGGACGAGGCGAAAGAGGTATAGAGGCACCGTAGCGTTTGGCGCTCAGTTCTCTCAGACTACTCCGCTAGGGATAAATTGTGAAGTTGAGTAAGTAAATTTCGTATCACGCTTGTAGTTGCTATCTGCCTATATTTAGAAAAGTCTAAAGCTGCTTTCAGTCACAGTGAACCTAGTCAAGATTCCCCGTTTCGTCGCTTTCCGCCCGAATTCGAGATGTTGTTTGTTAAGTGGCGGAACTCAAATTCGAGATGTTGCTTGTTAAGTGGCGGAACGCCGCGCTTTGTCTTACTAGAACGAAGAAATGAAAATAATTTAAATATAATCATATCTCTGAGTGGGATCTGAACCCACAATCATTGCGTTTGCAATTAGACGCTGTCCTAGCTGCCACTATATGAGTATATAAAAAATAAAAATTACTCTTATCATAACTTCATTATAAAAAACACTTATAAATTTAAAATATATCAGTTTTATTGTACTTATTACACGAGAATATAGACAAATGGCGTCGCGTGCGGATTACCGAGGACGTATGGCGGCGATATTTACGAGTTTAATTAAACCATGTCTCTGAGTAATATGTTATTGGAATTATGAAAGAAACAGGCAAAGTATTTTATGCTATGATATTTCTAGTTACAAATAAATTTTGAATTTTATTCATTTGGAAAAATAATTGTGGCCATGCGGTGCATACGTGACGTTTCTTATTAAAAATACAGTAAGTATCGGGTCATATTCGGCATAGTAATTGGGCAAAAATAAGGTGACTTCACGATCTTTATCACCTTATAAGATGTTATAAATGTTTTATTATATACTTAAAAATGATTAAGTTACTAGTTCTTGCTAGCAACAATGTTTGCCTTCTTCGCACACTAATCCTATTTATCGACAGTTTTTCGAAAATTGAAATCGAAAATTGGACCAAATTCTTATCAACTATCCACGTGGATTGGTTGGCTTAGCCAATAGGGAATCCACATTGATACTAATGAGTAATAACCTCACAATTGAGGTGAGACAATGCTCATTAAGGCTAAACAACATTGCTGAAACGCCATTTCCATATTTCTTGTAATTTACCATTATATTATAACTATCTAATAGCTGTTCCAATTTTTAAGCTAGGCTTCAGTTTTACAACAAAATAAATCTTAAACTTTGTAGATATGTTGTCAAGCAGACATTCAGACAAAGGTTTTAAAAATTATCGATTCTGTCATTATTTTTTCGTCATCCAAAATATTTTTTTACTGGATGGACCAAATTTCATGATTCTTTTTTTATATAATAGCTAGTGCTAATTAAGTTACAATCTGACAAGTAGAGTTGAGTTATTCGTAATAATTTTACTTTTTAATGCATATTCTTTGAAGTCGGTTTTTTTAATCTGAATTATTCGTAAACATATTTAATGTACAGACAAACGACTATTTTATTATAGTATAGATTTGCTTACCACTTAATTCAGTGAGAGGCAAATACTGTCATTCGGGTAAATTTACATAAGTTTTAATATTCAGTAGTTGTGTGTTTCTTCAATTAACAAGCTTAATGGTTTAGTAAACTTGAGACGGGCGCTCATTAAACTTGTATTCACGTGAAGACGTATAATATTAATTAATGACATGAATATTTTATAATTATAAACGTACTCGTATCGTGTAATTACGTGTTGCTACTTGCTACTTATATATTTTTTTTTTTTATGGAAAGGACAAGGCAAACGAGCGTTCGGGTCACCTGATGGTAAGTGATCCCCGCCGCCCACGGCCCCGTGTAACACCAGAGGAGCTACAGGTGCGTTGCAGGCCTTTGAGGTGGGAGTAGGCGCGCTTTTTGAAGGTACCCATTTCGTATCGACCTGGAAAAACTGCCGCAGGTAGGCCATTCCACAGTTCAGTGGCACGTGGAAGGAAATTCCTTCGAAACCGCACAGTACTGGAGTGCCACGCATCCAGGTGGCATATTAATACAAGATAAATTATAATTTATTTAGTCAACAGCGTTATAGTTTGCTTGTTTTAATACGGTTATAACTATGATATATTAGAGGTTCTCGTTTAAATTTCAAAATAATCTTTGAAACAACACATCCGAACGTTTTCCTAATTGTAGTATATGACATTTCATTATAAAAAAATCTTTTCCACGTATTTAAAAAAATATTTTTTTATACAGTAAGGAATATACAACCATCTAAAAAATTTTTACTTTAAATATATACATTAGTAAAGTCTTTATTAATTATAGTTTATGTGTTATTCTGTTGTTCGAACTATATGATATAACAATTTACATAATATATTAATAAAAATTTCATATAGATCCTATCAAGTTGGTTTTAGGCAGTAGATTTTACTGAAGAAGTAACAAATATCTATCCATCCTTGCTTACGAACTGTAACATTTGCGATATAAATTAATAAAAAGATTTTATAGATTTAAGAGCAATTTTGAAAATTGGTTTTATTGTAATAACAATTTATATATTAAGTACAATTCAGTACTAAAATAACAACAAGGTACATCACATCATGCAGAAAAAAATTTGAAAGAAAAAAGAATAGATGTTTAAAAAATGCGTTGGTATTCTCTCAATGGGAGCATACGTGAATATTGAAATATCTATACACACAAAATTCGGTGAAATGTAGGGAATTTACAGCGCAAATATGTGCTCGGAATGCACGCACAGAATTCAGTAGATGTGAGGTAACGCATTTGATATTGAGCTTTCGGTCAAGTATAGAGACTTATGTTATAATAGGTTTCATGTTAATGTATTTACTGTATTTCTAAAACATTTAACTATGTACCTATATTTTCCAAATATTAAAAAATATGACAATATCTGGCCGGAAATAATGTAGGCGTGTGCTTTTCACTTCAGAACGTATATTTGTCTTGTTCAGTATGTGTCATTTGTAACTTCTAATATATGAACAAAAGCTTTCCTATTAACATAGGTAATTGATTCCTACTCAGAAGAAAAAAAAAATTAATGTACATATATTAAAATAAAACAAATAGATAGAGGCCTCAAAAATATGGAAAGTGAGGGAGTTATCTTACTCTATCTTTGCCTATCCGACAGAAATCAAAAATGTGTAAACATAAAATATCCTGCAGACTAGCATATAACGTTTACTAACGAAAATTTATTGCCTAAAATCACTCCAGTCCAGTTTCACGTCATTAAACCGGAGAGCGCTACCTATTTCCGCTTAGTACCTGCCATATCTGCATGAAAACATAGCCAACGCTATTTATGAAAGCGCAGTATATCAAATGTTAGCACCTAATAAACAGTACTACATTATTTTGGTTTATTATTTTACATTCATGTACCAATCGATATATTAATGAAACACAGAAAGAAGTAACAGTGATATTTGATTGATTGATTGATTGAGATTGCGTTTCCGTTTTATCTTATATATGTGTAGGTTGTCACCAAGCTAAATTTTTTGTTACAAAATAAGTAAAAATTAAAAACGCAAATGTGATATTTAAATGATTATTTCTTAGAATGTTAATCATTAATCAGGGATGATTTAAGTTAGAATATTTACTTCTGGACTGTTGCATCTACTAATATTGTATACTAATTTGATTAAATAATGACTAAGTTGGAATAAATAGTTTAATCTGTGATGTACATAAAATAGTACTTATTTTAATATTCATGTGTTTTCTCTTTTTTTCTTTAGTTTCTTCGTCTCCTATTACTGCTCATAATTCGTATATAACGATACGACGACATTCTCTATATTAATATGTGACTAAAAAACTTAATATAAAACAAAACCGCATAATTTACGCAAAAGGTGTCCAAACCCCTTTTGCGTAGACTATGCGGAAGTATAGTTAAGTTTTAAAATATTGCACGAACCCAATATTTTATTTTAATAAAATAAATATTACAGATACTACCATACGTTTGACATACTTTTGTACAAACTAACATTTTTTTTTTTTTTTATGGATAACGGATGGCAAACGAGCAGAAGGACCACCTGATGGTAAGTGGTTACCTTCGCCCATGAACATCTACAACACCAGAGACGTTGTAGATGCGTTGCCAACCTAGAGGATACAGACGGATGGGGAGGACAATGTAGTAGTCCACAATCGGAACCACCACATTTTAGGGAAAGGATGGGTGGGAAAGGGGAAAACCTAGCTTACATGCCATCGAACCGGAACACATCATAAGATATTTGGCGGTTCGTCTTTGACATGATAGTGGTCGCGAGCCAGACGGAGGACGAACCTCCTACCACCAAACAAAACATATACGTTTGTTGTTAAGGCAATGTATTAACTGAGTAAATAAGCCCCTAAGTATTTCTAAAATGTTCTCATTATAAGCACAATTTTCTGTTTGTGTACTTCATGTAATAGTTATCAGTAATTTGGGCTTATGACACAAAACAAAGGGCAATGTTTCCAAGATTTTGCTGAAAGGAAATGAGAAAACAGCTTTGTACCCTTCAGGCGAGAAACAAATTACACGGTATTCACAGGAAGACTTCCTTTCTGAGTCGTCTTATTAATTTCTATTGGAAGAGTGAAGTTGCGGTCTTATTATCGTATGAGGAACACTGTTAATATTCTTTGAATTATATAATTAGTATTGGTGTAATGAAAATAATCTATTAGAGTAACAAGCCATGATTGTGTTTATTCAATCAAAATCAGGAAATATGTAACACGCTTGCTAAAAACAACTATAGAAATTAAATTTTCTAATAAAAAAACAAATACTGAAAAACTTACAAAGATGGTTTAAATACCAACAAATCTTTTCAACTTTTGGCTTCTAAACATTGCTTTGAAAGTTCTCAGACATTCATTTTATAAAATTTATGGAACATCTGATACTACGATTATAACGAATTCAAAAATACAATCACTAACAAATAAAATATGTTTTATATATAAAATATTATTTTATTTATAAGCGAAGAAAACATTGAGATGTTTCACTATTTTTTTTATTATTGATATAACACCATAAACATCTACGACATAATACTTTGTACATTCAAGTTTTTGACATTTATTACCATTTCTAGAAACATTAGTTATAACAAAATATAATTTCGTAAAAGCTTAACTCTAGAGAATTCTACATGAAACCTGTGGGAATAGAGACAAATGTATCGGCTGTGGATTTACGGCGAGCCATGTTCCAACTGGCGTCCATATTTACGACTTTAATCAGACACCACATTGCAAGGTGCTAAACTTTGTATAGTTATTCGATATATTATTTTAGAACTATAAAATATTCTTTTTAGAGATAAAAAAATCAGTCAATTTAACTTAACTTTTATAATTCAAAAAGTTGAATGTTCTCCTCCTCCTTTGTTCACCAGATTGTTTAACGTAATTAGATGTATTTTAAACGCCTTTCGTGGCGCAGAGGCACAAGTGTCTGACTGTAAAGCGACAGGTTGTGGGTTCGATTCCCACTCCAGGAAATGAAGTATTTTCATTTTCTGGGTTTGGTAACAAGGCAAAGCGTGGCTTTGAGTTCCGCCACTCAACACGCAATGCCTCAATCTGGCGGAAAGTGGGGAACGGATTTGTTGTAAGAGAACGGAGTGTCTTAACACTAGGTTCTCAGGTTCCCTCTGCCTGCCCTGCTATATGCGGGATACAGCGTGAAGAAAAAAAAATGTATTTTTAAATAATAAATATTTAACTAAATAAGATGTAAGCCTGTAACTTGTTAAAAAAATAGTATAGTCTCAAGAGCTCCACGACAACGTATCTATGTATGTAATATAATATAAGTTTAAAATTATTATACTAACCACTACTTCTAATAGAGACGAAGTTTATTTAATATATAAATACATTTAAAGTGGTTTTTATAACACAAAAGTATTAATTAAGACTGAAAGGAGCCTTTTAACGAAATGACGCTTTCGTCTCAGCCATCAATGGCGCTTCAAGCGTCATTCACTTTTACCGAAAAATACACATTTTACCAATTTCATTAAAGAGAGAAAATTCACGTTAATATTTTGACGCAAAAATATACTAGTAGGTTCTCTTTTATAGATTTTTACCATACACTCTATATAATGAATTTTAATAAAATATTATATAGAGTGCAGTCCCGAAGCGTCCATATAACATGATTCTCAACGGCTTATGTTCTGTGAATTAACATAAATTAGTGGTAGATTAGGAACACCAAAAATAAAAACGAAGTCAACAAAAAAATTGGGAGCGAGACGCGAAAAGAGAAGATCAACAAAAATTTGATTCTAAAAAAAAGGGTTGCTAGAAAATTTAGGGAATAAAATTGCAAAACAGCAAACTCGACGAAATCTTAACATCCTATACCATCATCCAGGCTGACTTCTATGTACCTCTAAATCTATCGGCTTACCTTAATTATAATTTAACCCCTCGCCACTGATAGATTGTATAGGGAAAGAAAATATATAATTCATCAAAATAGCTGTATAAATTATAAAAATAATAAAAATCTATGACTTTCACCGTATTGTCTGAATCAAAATGAAAAATATGAAAATAATGTTGCGTGTTGAATGGCGGGACCAAATGCCGCATTTTGTTTAACCCGACCGGCAAAATGAAAATATTTTTTCCCCGACTAGGAATTAAATGGACTCCATTCATGTGTCAGATACTCCCTAAACGTTTTACTATGGCACTTAATACGTTATTTTTTTTTATTTCACGCTGTATCCCGCACATAGCAGGGTACTCAGATGGAACTACAGAACATAGTGGTAAGGCACTCCGTTCTCTTTAAACATTTCCGTTCCTTTCCACCGAATTGAGGCAGTATGTGCTGAGTGGAAGCATTCAACTCCGCGCTTTGCCTTGAAATAATAATAGCTAAAAAATGAAAATACTAAATATTATTTAATATTTTCATTCTTAGAGTAGGAATTGAACCCACAACCTGTCACACCCTTGCCTCTGCGCCACGACGGGGCTCTGCTATAAATATTATAATTAATATATCACAACAGGCGTTACTTATTATATTATTAACGCCTGTTGTAGCGCAGAGGCACAAGCGTGCGACTGTAAACGCGACAGGTTGTGAGTTCGATTCCCATTCCAGAAAATGGAATTTTTCATATCCTGGGTTTGTGTGTCTCAATTCGGCAGAAAGTGGGGAACGGAGTGTCTTTACACTAGGTTCTCTCTGCCTACCCTGCTATATGCGGGATAAAGCGTTAAGCTATGTATGTATGTATGTATTATTAAATATTATATATCCATTTTTATTACACTTATTTCGTATACTTTAATTTTTATTTAAATATAGATAAAATAAAGATATTAAATATTGACAAAAATAAATATAAAAGTGCAAAATAATAAGTGTACAAGGAAATTCAGTTCAAGTTTCATGATAATATACCGACCGCTACCCAATGAAACTAAATCAATCTGTCCTGCCGAAGATAAGCGAGGAGGAAAGCGGGTAAACTATTTATTTGACATGTCCCACTTATATGTTGAGATTGCTAAGAAAGATCGAGAATCTTATTTATCTTTATTAAGTCTCAGTAAGCGCCCCCAAGCTTTATAAATAGGGTCACCTTTATTAGCCTTATCAGTTTAGATTGTATGTGTTGGTGTAATATTATTTTATATATACTACAGTACCCGTCAACAAAATCCGTATTACTGTGATAAAAGGTAGGTTATTTTTTTTAGCGACACGCTGTATCCCGCATATGGCAGCATAGGCAGAGGAAACCATGGAACCTAGTGTTAAGACACTACATCTCTTTTAACATTTCCGTTTCCCACTTTCGCCGAATTGAGGTATTGGGTGCTGAGTGGCGAAACTCAATGCCGCGCTTTGCTTTGGTACCAGAGCGACGGAATGAAAATACTGAATATTATTTTAATATTTTCGTTTCTTGAAGTGGGAATCGAACCCACAACCTGTCGCGTTTACAGTCGTCCAACTGTAAAGTTGTACTTCTGGATCACGACAGGTCTTAATTAACAAATTTTAAAAGATACTAACGCTTCTTTAACGTTTAATATTTTAACATTCATTGATTCGAAGCCATAATTATTCAATGACGCCCCGGTTCTATTTCCACTCACTTCATGAGGAATATATCAAGTGGAAATATTTTAGTGAATAATATCAGCATATAGTTCGGTGGTATCTATTTAAGTTTGTCTATTTATTTTCTTATTTATTATATTAAATTTCCAATCCAGGAATCCTATGTAAACCTTATATACTTTATTTTCTAACCAATATTCTTTTGTTCCTTTGTTTTTAATATTTTCTCGGAACAGGATTCAGTCTAGGCTTTGATAGGCGAAAGCTCTCATCACCCTAGACTGTTTACCCTCTCGTAAACAATGAGAAATCATAAAACATCTGACATTGTAATATATCACCACGATGCGTACAGTAATGAGGCAGCGACCGCAAATGGTTGGGTTCACAATACAATGACGAATAGCTTGTCTATCCGTTCGCTTAATTAGAACACATAAATCATGTGTACTGCGTATTGTTTTAATCGACGGACAGGCTGTAGATATTACTATGAAAATTATTATATTAAAAATGAAGCGCTTTTTTTTTAATTTTAAGCGATTTTTTATCAAAGAATATATATGTAATTAATATACCATTTTAACAATATTATCAATTAGTAACAGGATTTGATTACCTGTTATGATATAAATTTAAAACTATAATTATATTTATTTAATTAAGTAATATATCTCCATATTATGAAGCATATATTGTAGTTACTTATACAATACACTTTATTACATAACCATTACATCTACAGAGTTAACCTTATTTTGACGTAATATTTCGCGTAAGTCAAAGAGTGACACACTGGGTGTTAATGCCGCGTTATCACATGAAACCGCTAATGACTGTGGTTTCAGGTTGGCTGTTTGCAAATACATTTCACCGCTAAGCTATCGGATTGAAAATTATGACTTTTTTAAAATATGTGTACATTAACATGGCAAATATCACAATATACTACGTAATACAATTATTGGTATTTAATATAGACTTATTTGCTGAAATATAATATCAATATGACGCCTTTGTGGTGACTGAACACGATAATTGCGGACTAATATCTCATTTGGGGTCTATGTTTATAATTCTAATATTATAATAGTTTGTGTTATCTTTTGCAATCTAGTAAAGTGAGCAGCATTCAACACACAATGTATCGATTTTTGATGGAAAAAAAACTAGATTATCTTGACACTAAGTTCTTACTGAGTTCCCTGCTATGATAAAAAAGAACGGTTGTGTTATTTAAAGGACAAGTTAAAAATTCAACAGCAATCACATAACAGTTTCTTAATAATCGAAAAACGACGAACAGAATATAGCAATAAAATCTCCAATATCTAAAAGATATACAAATTACTAAACATTGTACTATCTTATTAGAATTCATGAAATTATATCCACAACTGAAAATATTACTTATTTCAATGCCCAATAGTGATAGAAACGGATTCAACTTGAATTACAATACAATTACTAATAATATGGAAAATGAGACATAACTATTGGGATGAAAAAGTAATGAGTGCCTGAAAAACTTAAATATATGAACAGCAATAAATTTCCTCGTTACGTATTTCAGTATAAATCATAACGTGTAAATATTTTTTATTACCTTCAAGCATTTTTAATTCGAGTTAAATAATACATTATCATATTCAAACTTATCAAAAATAATTAAATTTTGATTATGAGTATAATTTATTATTTTCTGAAAAGTTTCTAATTTTTTTATGGTCATATTAATGATCTTTCTGAATAAATATATTAATCTACTAAAATATTGAAGTCTATCGAAAAATAAAGAGATATATAGACGCGCCTGTAACCCATGTTTTAAAAATAATAAAAAATATTTCACTTACTTAAATATTTACTTGATACGATCAAATTTTAATAAAGCCTAAAAGGACTTTATATCTCAAATTTACTGGTGAAATCCAGATTGTTAATCGGAATATGTAGCAATAATTTCCAACAGACCACATCAGGGAAACAGCAACGTTCAATCACATATTATACCATTCGTATTCGAAACGGCTGCGTGCGTGCGATAAGTTTTAACAACCCTCAAAAAGCTCATTGGCAAAAAGCGTAATGATCATTATTATTCTCTTATGTGAAAATAATTTTTACGATTTTCCTGTTCGTAAAAATATTTTAGATAGAAAAGATTTCATAACGTGATACAAGGAAGTAATGAAATTGGAACGCGATATCTTTAATATTGTATGTTGCTGAACAATAAATGAATAAAAGACAGCGAAAAGAAGCCTCTTGAATTTTTTATTATATTTGTTATTTAGATTTTGTTTATGAGAGAAATGATATACCTGGAATAATTCATTAAGTTATAGAAAAAAAAATAGTACGTAGTTTATGTTTATCACCTTATTATTATGAAAGGGAAGTAAAAAACATATCATGTATTGTATTCCGTTCTTATCTTACTAGGCCACGCAGGTATTGTCAACGCTCAATTAATTCACTTCCTTGTAATTTATAACAAAGCACTACTTTGTATTTTAGTGGATTTTCTCGGGTATTCCATATACTACGAATTCAATCTTTGCTACCAGTAGGTCAAAGTTTCCGACTTTTACCTATATTAAAACAACGCAAGTTAACCATATTGGTTGTCAGTTACGTATATACATATGTACCTATTAACTACTACAATGTACATAGCTTCACGCTGTATACCGCATATAGCAGGGTAGGCAGAGGGAACCTAGTGTTAAGACACTCCGTTCCCCACTTTCCGCGCAATTGAGGCATTGCTTGCTGTGTGGCGGAACTCAACGCCGCGCTTTGCCTTGTGACCAAACCCAGGAAATTAAAAATTCCATTTCCTGGGGTGGGAATCGAACCCACAACCTGTCGCGTTTATAGTCGCACGCTTGTGCCTCTGCGCCAACAGTCGTTACTAGTATGCTACTACAATATGTAAAATAAATATAGGTACGTACGTACTCTATCACGACGATGATCTCAATTTCTATATAATATAGGTGTCCCAAAATTAACGCAAGATTTGAATTAAATAGAAAATGCCATTTTAGTCTTTTAATAGCGAATGAATAATGAATATAATAGCAAATGGCGGCAAAGTCAAATCTTGCGTTAATTTTGGGACACCCTTTATATTACGTACATAGAATATAACTGAGGCACAGTGTATTTTTTGCTATTGCGATATTTATTTTACACGTTATTTTATTTTAAGTTGTTGAATATTTCACGATAATTGGGTTGAATTGGAAAACTGCAGTTAACGATTGAATTATAGCGGAGTTCTCATTCGCTTCGAACATTTCACTTAGTTGAAGATGTAATGAGTTTTTAGTTAGCTTCGGTTTAGCTTTATAAAACTTTTCATTTTTTAATTGGTAAAATCGTTGAAATTTGTAATCAACTAATTAAAAAGTCATTTAAAAAGCATATCGATTTTTTTAGGTATTATTAAACTAGAAATGACAACCAGTTGTTAGTTTGGTGGTAGGAGGTTCGTCCTCCGTCTGGCTCGCGACCACTATCATGTCAAAGACGAACCGCCAAATATCTTATGATGTATTCCGGTTCGATGGCATGTAAGCCAGGTTTTCCCCTTTCCCACCCATCCTTTCCCCAAAATGTGGTGGTTCCGATAGCGGACTACTACATTATCATCCCTTTCCATCTGTATCCTCTAGATAGGCAACGCATCTACAACATCTCTGCTGTTGTAGATGTTTATGGACGAAGGTAACCACTTACCGTCAGGTGGTCCTTCTGCTCGTTTGCCATCCGTTATCCATAAAAAAAGCCAGTCCAAACCAGTCTAAACTAGTTATTTCCCGCGACTTCGCTCGCATTGTCAATGTTAGTCCATAGTACATACTTCAGCGTATAGTGCCTATAAGCGTTAATTTGAAGGCTATGAAGTTGCTAAATTTTCAATTTTATTGATAAACAATGTCAGGCAAATATTTTTTTTATGTAAAAATTATCTTATATGCTTTTTAATATCTTTATGAATGTGTGTGCAAAGTTTGATGATGAAGTGGGGGACAGAGTGTCTTAACACTAGGTTCCCTCTGCCTATAGCATATAGCAGATATGCGTGATACAGCGTGAAGCTATGTATGTTTGATGATAACCGGTTGAGTAATTTTGGCGTGAAAGCGTAACAAACAAACCTACATTCACATTTATAATATTAGTAGGGATAAAAAGTAGTCTAAGTTATTCTTTATTACATCAGCTACCTACCAGTAAAAGACAAACAGACAAAAATCGTAAAAAATATTATTTTGGTATTTATACCGTAGGTATGTATAGGCTAGTAGTAAAAAGCGGTTATTTTAATATTACAAACAGACACGCCAATTCTATTTATATGTATAGATTACGCAATTAAAAAGAATCCTCCCAACCCTCATAATTAGCAATGTGCACATATACCCTACACTTACACAACGTATGAATTTATGCTTAACCATATACAAAGTACTAGTTGACGTCCAAAATTTCGTCGCGTTATGACCCATGCCATATTATTTCCGTTTTCCACTCGTTGTCATGAAAATAGATTCGGACTTTCAGTATAAATATTAATATTTAATACTAAGGCTCAATTTCCTTTCATATGAATGTGGCTTTCATATACGATATTAATTGCTCAAATCCGACTAGCATTTTCAAATATTAGCGCGTCCAAAATACAAAATACCGTTTAGTTTTATTATATTACTATAGATACAAATAATACAGATACAAAATAATTTATTACTTTCACAAAGATGTTCTGTTTGGTGGTAGGAGGTTCATCCTCCGTCTGGCTCGCGACCACTATCATGTCAAAGACGAACCGCCATATATCTTATGATGTGTTCCGGTTCGATGGCATGTAAGCCAGGTTTTCCCCTTTCCCACCCATCCTTTCCCCTAAATGTGGTGGTTCCGATAGCGGACTACTACATTATCCTCCCTTTCCATCTGTATCCTCTAGGTTGGCAACGCATCTAGTACATCTCTGGTGTTGTAGATGTTCATGGGCGAAGGTAACCACTTACCATCAGGCGGTCCTTCTGCTCATTTGCCATCCGGTATCCATTAAAAAAAAAATAGATAGTGATAAGAGCCCTCCTTTAAGCAAAATGCCTGTATTAGAAGGCCCATACTATAGATATATTTGTTGTTTTCAATATACTGTTACGGCTCTGAGAAACACAAAGCCATTTGGAAATAAGATTAATTGTGTAAATCTAAATTGTAACCAGCAATTGCCAAATTTATCTAAGAACCACAACTAATGTAATGGTTAAGTTAGACTGAGTCATGGTTAGAAAATAAGATTACTACCGTTCTACCCATTGTTTACTTAATATCTACATGTTAAAATAGAATTGGTATTTAAAATAAATTATTTATGCAATTAATATATAACATAATTTGCTTATATTAATAAAAATATTTTTTTTTAATTTTTCTTGGCCGATCTCTCACATATACGAGAGTCTCACTGTGTAATCTTTATAAAAAATCATAATAGTGAGAATTCTATAAATTCTGACTACTCGACCACATAATATTTTTTTCCTACTAAAAGTACGTTAAACTTAGGTTAAGTTTAGCAATTTTGTAGTTATTAATATTAATTTAGCCATGTATACAACATTCCAGTATTTCCAGAGGAAACTGCCTATCTTCCATGCCCGAGGGGAACATTAGTGCTACTTATAAGCTTGCATATTATGGATACAATACGTTTGCATTGCATTGCATGTTGCATAGAAATCTTCAAAGCTTGCTGTCGCATATATTGCCGACACACTGAAAAGTCGGGGAATCTTTTATTTATTATACTGAATTTTTTTTATATACTGAATACGTAAGAATAAGTTTGTTCGACGGGATATTTATCATGTATTGTTTTTATTTTGAACTCCCGATATTTCGATGCTGTTGCAAGCACCATGATCATGATCACGGGTAAACTGGACATACTGCGAAGTTAGAAATATCGGGAGTTCAAAATAAAAACAATACATGGTAAATATCCCGTCAAACAAACTTATTCTTATGTATGTGACCATGAGAGTTTAAATTCATATATTATACTGAATACGAATTGCACGTGTAAAAGAATTGACAATAGGCTCTAAACAAAACTAACTTCAGTTATGTTATGCAAAGTGTAAATCTGCGAGCCAATCTGTTGTCTCACATCGGCTCACGGTCTATATCTACATTTTCAACTAGCTGCTCCGGGACTATGGGACCAAGATACTCAGCTACTTGCCTTAAAATAATATAAATTAATTGAAAATTAGAATCACAATGATTAGCATTGATTTTCAGTCTAAAAAAAATAAAATTCACTGTCATTGCTAATGTATGTGATTACATTTTCTTCCCCCATTTCTCATAAATTTTGAACAACCTTTTAAGCCTGCTGACCAAACCATGTCGTCCGTATAACTTAAATTGTACTCAACGACCAATCTACTCTCAATTAGCTGGTTTACATACAAATTAACCAACTAAGATGAAGATGGTCTGATCTTAGCCAAAAAAATATTTTTTAGAGCCATACGTACAGATACTCGACTCGAGATATTTTTTGAAACTGAATCAACATTTTGAGGTCGTTTTAAGCTACCACCGCTCGGCATAGAGTATTTACGGTATAAGTAATCAGTAAACTGTTTTGTCCTGGGCACATTTGCTGCCTTAATCAGATCTATTTAGTCCACACCGTGACCACCGTGATTCTATATTTTTAACTACAACTTTTATTTTTCTGCTTTATTTGACGTTGATATAGTCAAACGTAACACTGGATAGTTTTATCAAAACTTTTGCCATAATAATAGAATCAGTCATGTCAGAATCGGTACCTCTAAATATCCCTGTGATATATTTGTTTCGTTTTTTCGATACGAGTTCCGCTACTTGCAGCGTCTTCAGTGCGGAGGAAAAACAAAGGTTAGTTAGTGTTTTGTCACTGTGTCTACTCTACCATATTAAAGCTATAAGACCTATAGTTATACATAATATTTATTTTATTTTAAAACAAAGCACATATTAAAAATATCCTTCCTATTATTTCTATTACTTTATATTTATAAATTTAACTTCATTATTTATGTTCTATCCTAAATGTCACTTGAAAGTTTCATGAATAACAAATAATTTTATACTAAAAAATAATTAATACTACCAAAATGATAGCTTATGCTAAAAAAGTCATCTTTTCTTATGAAAACAAGCTGCATTCATCCAATTTTTTCGTTCTCCACCGCGTAGGTGCTACGAGAATGTAAATCGAGCTATCAATATTCATTGATAGCAACGTCAATAATTGAGTCTTGGCTCGCAGTGAGCTCTGCCGTGTTCAGACTTATTTTAAAAAACAAAAAAAAATATACAAATTCAACTAGTTATTTGGCCGCAACTTTGCCTGCGTCATATATTAGATATTGATATTGAATAAAATTGTTACTTATTCAATTATTTAGCCGTTTTTTTAACTGAACTATTCCAAAAGAATTTAATTAAAAATGAGAATTGTAGAAAATATTTTCATCATAAACAACATACAAACATACATAGCTTCACGCTGTACCCCGCATAAGGGTAGACAGAGGGAACCTAGCGGTAAAACACTCCGTTCACCACTTTTCGGCGAATCGAGGTGTTACGCGCTGAGTGGCGGAACTCAGCGCCGCGCTTTGCCTTGTTACCAAACTCAGGAAATGAAAAATTCCATTTCCTAGACTGGGAATCCAACTCACAACCTCTCGCGTTTACAGGCGCACGCTTGTGCCTCTACGCCACGACAGGCAATATCATAAACCACTCCTTTTTTTTCATATTAAATATATAACTTATGAATATACCAAGAATATTACGAGTGACGTACGAAACCAGGAGTTAAATTCATATTAGACCGAGGTTTGGATATACAGTCACGAAAATACGCATAAAAGGGCAATATTCATAAATCTTAAGGGACTTGGTCTTTTGTCTTCACCCTCTTTTCTTAGTGTTAATAAATTGAAAGAACGTGGGGATTTGTTTCCCAAAGAGTAATTTAAAAGTTTTTTTTAAAAAAAAATAACAGCATGTTTAATAGTAAAAGACTACAATACAAATAGGTGATTGACCTGTACTACTGTTTTTGTAAAATTGTTTTTTTTAATGAAAGTGTTAACATGAGTTTTTTTATTACTTCCCCAAAAAAATAAAAAAACAGATTGGTCTTTTTTGAATATTGTTAATACAAAATCATAACAATAAAGGTTAAATATAACACTGATAATGAAAATATGAAAAT